>CAHIKZ030003866.1:42500-57737 GCA_903632075.3 Acanthosepion pharaonis | reverse complement strand
ATAATAATAATTATTATTATTACTAGTATTATTATTATTGTTATTATTATTTAGTAGTAAAATTAATAATAATAATAATTATTATTATCATTAATATTAATATTACTAATATTAATAATAATAATTATCATTAATATTATTATTATGAATAATAATAATAATGATAATAATAATAATAATAATAATAATAATAATAGTAATAATAGAAATTGCCCTATCAGTAATTGAATATTGGATCAGGAATTGGAAAAGATTAATCTTCTTTATTTCTTTTTGTAAAAAAAACTAATAGACTAAAAAAAGAAACATTAAAAATAACAGAGATATTATAAGCAAAGGTTTTTTTTCATACTTTCGTCCTTCAAATCAGATAATTGCATTAGCACTAACATTCAGTTTTATAAGCGTAGGATTCCTCTATGAATTTAATTTTCACATTCAAATATATAGACGCTTAACACAAATACACACTCACTAACTTTATATACACTCTCCTACTTCTTCGCAAACACGTAGGTATATATATAAAGCAGGTATGTGTATATATATATATATATATATATATATGAAGAAATATAGTTTATTTATATTTACGGGGTAGAGTGCTGAATGTCAGGATAGAGCGTATGTAAATAAAATAAAAAGTCAACATTGAAGTCAACACAGAGGCCTCTAAATGTTGACTTTAATGTTCTTATATATATATATATATATATATATATATATATATATATATATATATATATATATATATATATATATATATCATTTGTGTATATATATATATATATATATATATTCATTGCATGTGTGTGTGTGTATATGTATATATATATATATATATATATATATATATATATATATATATATATATATATATATAAATATGCATATAAAAACAATGTATATAAAAACAATGTTATATACGCAGATGTATATAAAACACACGCGCAAGAACGTCTACACACACTTTTTATCTCTATGGATCTATCTTTTAATATTTCATATTAAGAAGAAATTTTTGGATTATCCTTTTACACTTACAAATCTGATATTATTATCTATTTCGTGATGTGTTAAGGATTTTTTGATCGATCTATCTATCTATATATATATATATATATATATATATATATATATATATATATATATATATATATATATATATATATAGTAACACACATAAGTATGTATATTTATAAATACTCAATACGTGTATATCTAAACACAATGGAATGCATACACATATATATAAAACATACTTATGTACATAAACATATACACACGCACATGGATATTTATATTTATATACAATGTGCGATATTTGAATTGTAGTTTAATGACGCAAAAATGAAAATTACTCATTAAACCTCATTTTAACAGAAATATTTACCAAAATTACCCCAATAGTCTTAGAATACTAAAGAGTAAATTTATTCAATAAAATCATCATTGACTTCGACCAGGGCCTCGGAATCTCCTGCAACTCTTCTGGACGGTCTCCTTGTTTAACTGGTGACTGCTGCTATAATCGTTGTCTTCAATTCATCTTTGATGTTACAAAGAGTTTTGTTAGTCTCTTACTCAATTGGCCCCACACATAATAATCAAAGGGGTTGTAATCTGGGGAGTTAGATAGCCAAATGTAAGGGGTGATGTCGTTACACAAATTGTATAACAGCCATGACTGGGTTCTCCTGATCGGTGGCATGGTGCAGAGTCTTGTTGGCAGTCATAGGATTTCCCAGCAGCCACCCTCTTGACTCACGGTAACATTACCTCCTCAAGACACTAGATATAGACCCCTGTATTGAGTCTGAGGAACTGTGGGAAGACGAATGGAGATATAATGTCGGCATCACTAGTGATCACTTCAAACACCTTCGTAATCACCATTAGAATCATCCAAGACTTTCTGAACCCTCTGCACTGTTCTATATATATACATACATACATACATATATATATATATATATATATATATATATATATATATATATATATACATATAATTGCATGTCATGCATGCAGTCATGTAGACAATAATGTATTCATTGTCTTTACTATTGAGATTTGATTTAGAAGAGGGTCTGCTAAAATATTCACATCTTTCATCATAATTGTATTAATGCTACATGACGTCTAAGAAAGGATGACTGACTATTCAGAAGAGAAATTTTACAATTTAACAGCCTACGTGTATTTGTGGTCTTGCCACGTAGATAAAATGCCAAGGTAGTACCAGAGGTCAGTGATCGAGAAACAGGTGCAAAAAAGAAAAGGTTATGATTTTTTCGGAAGGCAGGCCCTCTTCACTCGAAAGATCGGCGCAATATAATCTTTCTATCCTCACCACTTTCACTCCATTTTACTTAGTACTAAAGCAAAGTTATTGAGTTGCAATATTTTACAAATACTAACGTGAATGTGTGTTCAGAATTAAGGCAGAATAATATCTAAGTTTATCTATCTATCTATCTATTCAATAAATACGCATACATGCATATATATATATATATATATATATATATATATATATATATATATATATACATACACACACACACACACACATATATATATATATATATATATTATAAATTAATTGATTTAAAATATGCTTTTTTATTTACAAATTACTAGTTCTAACTTGTTTCAAAAATGGAATTTAAAAGTCTGAATTTAATTTTGCAATTAAATTAAAGACATTAGTTCCATTTCATCAACAAGCGAATTTTGGAGTAACTTTTAAAATTGCTGGGTTTAAATTAATTTATAATATTAATGCTCTGTTAATTTACATTGAGCACTATTTTGTAAAAATAAAAAAATCTATAAGAACACCGGATTATTTATCTTACTCTTATATATATATATATATATATATATATATATATATATATATATATATATATATATCTTGATTTTATATATATATATATATATATATATATATATATATATATATATATATATATATATATATATATATATATATATATATATATATATATATGCATGTAGTCGTATTTCCTTGATGTGATGGATAAGGAAACTTTTGATAGTTTTTTTAATTATTCAGTTCCATTCTATTTACTGTTTCAGTGAGTAGAAATGTCTGTAGCCATTACAGGGTGTTTTAAATACTTTTCTCCTGGCCAGACAGTTTTTCTTTTACGAGGTCTAACAGTGTGCAGTAACCGCTTTTAGTGATTATTGGGCGTTTCCACACAGCCGTCTGCTGACCATACAGATTTTCTATTAAGAGGACAAGTGTGAGTGGGTTCTGTCCGCAGTGCTTATTTGATGTTTCTGTACACTCTTAGCACTCATAAAATCAAATGTAGAAGAACACTTGAAAACTGATTAAAAAGCTTACAAAATTTTCCTTTTCTTTTACATTTGGCGACACATGTATAAAAGAAGCATTGCTCCACATATATATATATATATATTGCTCCACACACACACACACATATATATATATATATATATATATATATATATATATATATAGTTCCTACCAAAAGCCATCTACGAATGTCTGACAAACCTAATAGTTGCATACGACTAGCTAAATGTATGAGATTTGATCATTAAAATAACACATGCGCAAAACAATCTTTTTCCCCCACAAAAAAAGCGTGACTGAAAATTCCGATTTTTTTCCCTAGTGGCCTAATAATATACAATAAATATTACTATCGTATTTATCATTGTTTTATTTTCACGAATTTGTTTCAGGCACACACATGCGCGCGCACACACACATACATATATATATTTAATTATTATTTCAATCTTTATTTTTAGTGAATACCTCTATTTGTGTAAATTCTCCATTTTGTAATAGTGTTTGAGATAGATAGATAGATAGATAGATAGATAGATAGATAGATAGATAGATAGATAGATAGATAGATAAGGAACAGATTGAGATAGATAGATAGATAGATAGATAGATAGATAGATAGATAGATAGATAGATAGATAGATAGATAAGGAATAGATTGAGATAGATAGATAGATAGATAGATAGATAGATAGATAGATAGATAGATAGATAGATAACCTATAGATAGATAGATAGATAGATAGATAGATAGATAGATAGATAGATAGATAATGGAATATAGATAGATGAATAGATAGATAGATTTCATAGATAATAAGGAATAATAGAAAAATAATGAAAGAGTGAAAAATATGAGATATATTAGTAAAACTCATATAATTTATAAAGAAAAAAAAATATCCTGTTTAATAGAATAATAGATAATGATATATATATATATATATATATATGTTAGTATGTGTGTGTGTAAATGTGTGTGTGAAATGTGTGTGTGATAGATATATAGATATATATAAATAGAGAATAGATAATATTTTCATATTACTGAAATATATTTTTTGTAATATGTACTTTTATGTTCTCTCCCCTGTAAGTAACTCGATAACTATTAATCTCCTTATCAACAAGTAAAATATTATATATAAATATATCTAAATATGATAAAAGCCCCAAATTTATGTTTAACCATTATGGTGTATTTTATATATATATATGTATATATATATATATATATATATATATATATATATATATATGAATGAATATGGGTTGGATTGGTCGATTTTATGACATAAAAACATTTTCACAAATTTTGTTGGTAAAATTATGTCTCCCATAACTTCTAAAGTCCTTTGTAGCTGTTTAGTTAAAATAAAATTATATTTTACTATCTTTTCAAGCTAATTTGTCAAATTTATACTTGTTTTAATGTTAAATAAAATTTTTGTTTTTATCTGTTGTCAATTGCCAGAATATGTCCCGATGAGTGTTATATCTAATCCCTCTTTCTTCATTATATTACCTCGAAATTTAACATTTTTTTATTCTGATTCTAAGTGTATTTTTTATAGTTACAAGTGAAACTTACAAGTCGCTCACCTGTTCAGTTAATAACATTCTCATCATCCTTCTGTAGATACACATTGATATTACCGAAAGTTTCTTCCTCATCTTTGAAAAGAGAAAAAACATATATTTTTTTTTGCTTAATGTCGAATTTAATTTGGAAGATACGAACTCTTGTCTCAATTCTCAAAAATCATTCAAATTATTCTAAATTACTATCACCCATATCTTCAAACTGCAGGTTTATGTTTCATCGATTATAGTTTTGTTTTTTTTGATCAAAAATATTTATTGAATAAATATATATATATATATATATATATATATATATATATATATAATTTTTGGTGTATCTTGTTTGGAAATATGAATCTATTTTTAATGTTGTATGTGTATAAAATATTGCATGCGTATATTTTAGGAAAAGGTTCTTAGTAATAAAAATTCTGTTCATCCTTCCATCGACGTTTAATGCATTTACGCTAAGCTTCACTTAACTGCAGCTAAATATCTTATCAAATGAACTTAATAGTAAAACGACGGAAAGTTGGGCGGGAAAATAGGCTTCCGTATTATTTATCATTGAATCCACTGTTAATTTTTCTTCAGAAAATGTCGTTGAACGTCATTTTGAAATAATTAATATATAGAACTATTTTTAAAAAATCTAGTAATAAGAAATATAGTAACATTTTCCACTGAGGAATTTATTTATTCAGATTTTTAAAAAATTGTAAATATTAAAAAAATTGTCAAAGTTTTTAAAAATTTAAATGTCTTTTTTCTAAATTAAAAATATACAACCAGTGATTTGAAATTTCTGTATTTCAGTAATACTTATCAAATCGTATTAAATTATATTAGGTTATAAAGAATTCAATAATAGATTTTTTTATATGAATAGTTAAACAAACTTTAAATTTTTTTATATATATAACACTTCATAATATCTAACAAAATAAGCGAACACCAGACTTTATTCTTTTCTTTATATATATATATATATATATATATATATATATATTATTTGGTCGAATCGAGGATTTTCGGCTTGCTCTCGTTTTTGCTTGTTTGCTTTGTTTTTTTTACAGCATATCAACCTCAATGGGTTATTTTTGAATTAATTAACAATTTTTTTTTTTCTGGTAATATTTTGTTTTGTCAAAAATCTATTTCTGGTAACTTTTTTTTCCTCAAAAATGTATAGCTAAATTAATATTATATTTTAAAAATGTATTGTTGGTAATATTTTTTTTCAAAAATATATTGTTGGTAAAAGTTTTTTTTTTTAAAAATTTATTTCTGGTAATAATTTTTAATAAAGTTTTTTCATATTAAAACCTATTTTTAACTTTCATAATACTATTTACCTTTTTGCCCATTGCTGGGACCAAAAAGGTACTACCATCACCCTTCCTCAGGGTAGAACTGGGAACACCAGCAATTAAAAGGTTTGGTTCAATGGTAAATCCTCAAAACCTCCTGATCAGAGGCCTTGTTGCTGGATGTAGTTTATCGTCATACCCATAACGACTTGCTTCACGTACAATTCAATATACAGTTATTTGAAAGAAAATACTTGAATTAATAGAATCAAAATAATTAAGGATTCTTAGATATAGCCGAAAGGTGCTGATATTTTTTTTAATCATTAAAAATTTTTTCTTCTCTCTTAAATATCTTCATATCTCTCTCAAATTCACCTACAAATTTTGTTTGGAATAATTAAAATTTCTTCAAATGTAATACCCGTATGAATAAAAAAATGAAACTTTTTTATGAAATAAAAAATAGAATTTCAATAAATTATTTGACAATTTATTTGAAATAAATAATCTGACTGTTAAACTCTTCGGACTTCCTCAAATGAATGTAGGTTCCGGCTAACCAATAATTTTTTGAACGGAATTTTTTTTCCTACTGATCAGTTATTGTTCGACCATTTTCATTGAGTCCAAGTACAAATAAAAATTTGGGATTGAACTCACAATCAATGTCACCAAATTATAAACCAACATTTTAATCCACAATTACAGTCATAAGCAGTATTAAAAAAAATTTAGAAGAGATATCAATATATTTTTTCAGAAAAACAAGAACAATAAATTTTCTCTTCATAATATAAATTTACATGGGGTACAAAGGCAAATTCATCCGATAATTCCAAGAAATTAAATAAAAGTAAAAACGGCCGAAACGTTGGACTTTTAACAATTTACAAATCAAATGGACAATTTTTTAGCTTATAAATTTTGTAAATAATGATAATAACTCTAAACTTGTTATTTTCAATACAGAGATCATTTTTTTTTGTCAAAATTTAATAACAATCTTTTCTTTTTTTATGTCCATTTTATTATTTTTTTTATATAAAATTTATTATCCTGTCTGTCTCTTATTTTTTTTAATACAGATAATTCATATAAACTACTTTTCTTTTCCTTTCATTTTCAATATTGCCATACTTTTAAAATCAGAAGGTTCATTAAAGTTTCATATAAATTCTTTCCAAAATACCATTTTTATTTCAATAATGTTAAAATGTCTTAATGGCAATAATGTCTTATAAACAATAGGTAATTATTATAAATATTACTAAAATGAATTTTCTTTATTGAATTTTGAAAATATATGAATATTTTCAAAATAATTTTTGGGGGTTCTTCTTTTTTTATTTTTTAATCCATATTTTCTCATAATTTCTTGGGGCATTGAAAAAAAAGTATTTATGGGAAAAATTCTGTTTAGAACCTTCGATTTTATTTAAAAACATCTTTCTTGATTTTCTGGAAGGTATTTTTCTTTATATTTATATATATATTTTTCTTAAATTTTCTTGTTAAATTTTTTCGATTTATATCTCATCCAAATTTAATCTGAATTTTATTTTTCTTTGGGTTTTTTTTTTTTTTTGTTGACAACATACACAGTAACATTTTGGTAATTTCTTTCAAAAATGATCAAATGTATATGCCAATGTATTTATAATAAAAATGCATTTACATGATAGCCCGAATTACAGTGGAAAATGTGTCGAAATTTTAACATTTTCACAAAACTCAGACCCATGAAATTTGGACCACTTTCATGATGAACATCTGCCAACTAGTTTACTTGTATTTATGATTGCCTTTCTAATTACATTATTAGAAGATGTTATATATCCAAATTATACTAAAATTCTAATTTATAATATATCTATTTTTATTTTTTCTACATGTCGACTTTGTTTATTATAAAATTTTTTACCTATAATTATTTGCATTCGTTTAAAAATTAGTAAATATAAAATTAAATTCATACTTTATGTACGTACTAATCAGAGACTCAAATAATCATATTTGAAATACATTTTTTATCATGTATTTACAATTTTTTACTAATATTTAAAATTTAATTTAAAACCCTTTTTAAAAATAAATTATTTAATCAATAATAAATCAAAATTGGTATTATTTTAAAATATTTTTTTCCTTAAATTTATAATTTTAGTATTTAAAACATAATTTGTATTTTTTATTTATTCAATTCATTCCAAGTTTTCAAAATATTTCAGAAGATGTGTTTTTTTGTATTTTGCAAATTTTCTAATAAATTATTCATGGGTTATTATTATTATTATTATTAAAAATTATTATTATTATTATTATTATTCATTTTCAGACGTTATTAAAATGTCATGTGATTGGGATTGAACACTTTTTTAAAAATTACCTGAAATCTTTACATTTTCTCATTTGTAATTATTTGGAAAGTTTTTTTCTTCCTTTCATCGACTCAATAATAAAATATTTATTATTAGTAATTTTTGTATAAACGTTTTTATTATTATTGTTGTAGTTCAGTAATTGAAATTCTAACTAAATGCTTTTTTCATTCTCATTTGATCATATTCTTTAAATTGTTATGCCATTTTTCGGTGCAATCTTTCTGTCATCCTCGTTATTTTTTTAAAATAAAATTTTCAATCTTTTTGGTTTTTTTATTTAGAAAATTCTCATTTTAAATGTATTTTTATATTAGTAATAATTTTTTTCAGTTTTTTTTCAAATGTTTTTTTTATTATTATTATTATTATTATTATTATCATCATCATTTCGATTTCTGCTATGGACACACTACCTACCAAGTCTGCGGAAAGACCTAAGGCAGGTCGTGGTGTGTTGTTATGGCCACATTTCATGTTAATTTTTTTTTTTTTTTTTTTTTTTTTATCTCCGATGAAGTTGCTAGCGTTACATAGACAAAGTTCTCCTTAGTGTGTGTGCTGTACTTAATAAGACAATTTTCTGTATGTCTCTTAAGCTTAAGCTGGGGTTTCAGGGATTCTTTCAATGTGTTGTTTTGTTCCATTTTTTTGTATAATTCCAAGTGCCCTATTACCACTGGTATTATTCTTGTTTTCTCTTCTTCTTCTTCTTCTTCTTCTTCTTCATTATTATTATTATTATTATTATTTGTACAAAGACAAGATTTTTTTATAGATTTATATATTTTTATACTTGAGAATTTAAAAAAAATATGATTTGAAGATAACCATATTGTCAAAATATTGTATAAGTTGTCAAACACTGTATTCTTTATTTTCTTTCTCCTTTCTTAAATCGCGATCTTTATTTAACTATTATTATTATTATTATTATTATTATTATTATTATTAATAATAATAATAATAATAATATTATAGACATTATTTTTTTATCATTATTAATATTATTTGATTATTTCATTGCTTTTAAATTCTTTCAAATTTTTTAGCAATTGTTGTCAATAAGTACTATTTCAGGTTAGTGGAATTAATGATGGTCACAACTATCATTTTTATGTTGCCCGATTTTTGGCAGTATTTGAAACAAGAACAACATGCACTATCTGGCAAATCTTCATTTTGTTCCTAATGTCTAGATCTAATTATCTGGCTTTGATTGGGTGATTCGTTTGAACATCATAATACGGAAGAATGTTAACTAACTTGAATACACAAATTTGAATTTGGTTTCTACATATACCATATACGGTCAAGTTTTAGTCTTGTGTGCAGAGTAGACAGTAGATTATACTCACACCTGGTTATATATGTTTGTCTTTTGCATTTGAAATTATTATTATTATTATTATTGTTATTATTGTTATTATTATTGTTGTTGCTGTTTTTGTTGCTGTTGTTATATTATTATTGCAGATTACATGTTCGAAATTTGAAGGCAAGAAATAAAATGTATATATCAATATGAAGGAAACAAATGGATAGATGGATAGATAGACGCGAGCAGACTGAGATAGATAGATAGATAGATAGATAGATAGATAGATAGATAGATAGATAGATAGATAGATAGATAGATAGATAGATACGAACAGAATGGGATAGATATGAACAGACAGATATGAACAGAATGACATAGATAGATAGATAGATAGATAGATAGATAGATAGATAGATAGATAGATAGATAGATAGATAGATAGATAGAATGACAGAATGGGATAGATAGATATAAACAGACAGATATGAGCAGAATGACATAGATAGATAGATAGATAGATAGATAGATAGATAGATAGATAGATAGATAGATAGATATGAGCAAACTGAAAAAGACAGATAGATATGAAAAAATGAGATAGATAGATAGATAGATAGATAGATAGATAGATAGATAGATACGAACAGACTGACATAGATATATTTAGAGAGAGTGCGAGAGAATATTTTTATTAAATAGATATCAAGGATATCTCATTTCTACAATTGTAAGTATTCTTGAGCCGAGTCTAAAATTCTTTCAACCACATTATATCAGGTCTCTTTACTCCCACATCGTGAAAAGAGTTTTACTGGCAACATGTTAACAAATGTGGCGACGATATATCTCTGCATCTACCATTTAAAGTGGTCCAAAATAATGATTTCTTAAAACCGAAGTCAACAACGAGAAAAGAAAAGATAAACGAATGTATGATATTCTATAAATAATTTGAAAATTTGAAACAGAGTCATTTAAATAATCAAGTTTGACAGAGCAAATATTTCAAGAATCCTAATTACATTCACGTACACGCACATATAAAGTACGTACAATGGATCATCTGCTTGTCTTCGCCCCATTCTTATAATCCTCTTACTCTTTAATTCTCTCTTTCTCTCACTCTCATTTTTTTCTCTCTTTCTATCTATCTCTTTCTTTCTTCCTTTTTCTCTCTCTCAATATATGTAGATACAGTGTAACCCGGATATAAGAAACCCGGATATAAGAGAGATTTTCTCTGGTCCCAAATTAGAGCCTGTTTTAATGTATATAAAATAGACCAAACCCGGATATAAGAGAAACCCGGATATAAGAGACTTCTTCTCCGGTCCCGACAACTCTCTTATATCCGGGTTACACTGTATACATACGATAGTGCTGAAAATCTCTTGGACCGTCTATCTTCCAAAATCGAACCAAATGACCAAATAACATTTTTTCTTATTATTCTGAAAGGGTTTCTTGTTTGGTTAGAACCAATTGAGCTTCGTATTATTATTATTATTATTATTATTATTATTATTACTTCATATCCTCATAAACTGCTCCAATTATTATTATCCATATTCTTACCTCTCATATAAAAAGCTCCATCAGTAACTCTCTAACTAGAATGGGTCTTACATAGGGTGGACATTAAGTAAAAATGCACTGAAAATCCGGAAAAAGGACAAATATGAAAACAGATATAAATTTGCACACATTTCACCAAATAAACTGCACATAACATTTTATGCATATATACATTCATACATATATATATTATATACATACATATATACATACATATATTAATATAGTGTATATATATATGTATGTATAAATTACTAACATGAATAATTAAAATGCATTATATATCCGAGATTTTTTTTTAATTCAAACATTATTTTAGTGGATATTTGAAATAGACTAAACTCTGATGTTCTCCACTGCAGAGCGGTAAACCACACCAGATCAAACAGTAGTTTTACCTAAAAAAAAAAAAAAAAAAAAGAAAAAAAACCAGGGTTGATACCTGCCATTGTATTTCTTGAATACTCAGACTTATAGACAAAATACACAGTATTTGAAATGAAAAGAAAAATCGGTCTTATATTTCAATATCCATTATAATAACGTTTGAAGTGATATATATATATATATATATATATATATATATATATATGTGTGTGTGTGTGTGTGTGTGTGTGTGTGTGTGTGTGTGTGTGTGTGTGTGTGTGTGTGTGTGTGTGTATCATATATATTTATATCACCCTATCATATATATATATATATATATATATATATATATATATATATATATATATATATATATATATATATATATATATATATATATACCAGCCAGTTAAGATAAATGCTACAACTGTCAGGTATAATATTTTCCTCATTCTTCAGTTTGTGTGTTTTTATCTCTTTTTTGCTTTTTTAATAACTGATATCATGCTATATCTCCTGTTTCATTCAACTTTGGTATTGAACATTTCTTTACAAATAAAATTTAAGCGACTTAGAAACATTTATAAACACAAAAGTTGATAACCTTTGTTGCTTTTATAATTGATATATATATATATATATATATATATATATATATATATATATATATATATATATTATATATATGTATTCATATCATATATATATATCTCATATATATATATATATATAGAGATAGATAGATAGATAGATAGATAGATAGATAGATAGATAGATAGATAGATTGGGGAAATTGTATGAGAGTACTTCATACGACTAAATTTGATATGTTAATTTGACTAGGAATTCGCATGAACGATGGGTGCTGGAATTTTTAGTATATTTTAGAATTGGTTATTAATATCTAGCCAAATTTATTTACTGGATATGTGAGAGGGACCAATGAAATAATGCATGTATATTTATATACATACATTTAAACATTGTTTTAATGTTTTAATTTATTTTCGTCCTGAATATTCGAGAAATTTTATTAAAGAAAAATATAAGATTTTTTCAAATATTCTGGCCGGTAGATGAAAATAAATATGCAGTTTAAAATAAACGGAACATCTACTCAAATATGGGTATCCTCTAAAAATAACAATTAAAATGACAAATATATGTCGGATTAATAAATAAAACTCCGCTACCTTTTTAGAACTATATATCTATGTCTGCTTAGTAATAGAGAAAATTACTGAGAAATTAGTAAATATTTATACAATTTAATTAATTTTTTTTTGTTTTATAATTAGTTTTGTTTTGCTTCTTTACATATTGTGCTTATTCTGCAGGAAGTTATTTAACATGAATTTATTAATTAATAATTACTCAATAGATATATATTATTTTGTTAAATATAAATTAATATTAAATATTATATGAATATATCAATGATAGAATCGTACTTAAGCATTTCTATATAATACAAGAGAAGGCGCTAAAACGTTCTAAATTCAACCCACTTTTCAAAACTGGAATAAATGGACAGACGTTATAATTTTCTTTTTTCTCCATTGTCTTATACTAAATGTAATTGTATTAATCTATCACTTAATACTTCTTTCTATACTGAATCTTAAAACCATTTTTATATTTTATTTTAGTATATTACATTTATATGAATTAATGATATATAATTAAAATACTTCATAAAATAATTCTTTGTATTGACCTAATACTTACAGATCTCAAATAAAATGTTCACTGTAGACAGCGAAAACCAGACGACATCCCTAACCCCGTAGACGAAGGTTTTTCTCGCTTATAACTGATGGAGACGCTAAATCCCCGTCCATGTCGAGATAAAGGCGCGAAGAAATCCGGTAGAACGCTGTGCTGGCACGGACCACTTGCTTGGGGTTCACCTAGCTTCTTAGTCACACCATTAAAGGGTAATAAGACATTTAAAGATTTTTACTTTCTTTATTATTTATTTTGTTGGTAGTTTTGATGTTTGTACTGTAGTCGTTGTTGTCGAGGTTGTTCCCAAGAAAAAAAAATGGCGAGAAAGAGAGAGAAGATTGGAAATTAAGATAAACTGTTTGAAAAATAAAATATGCATGTGTAGATATAAGACTAGTATGCTTGTGAGGGCCTGAATCTATGTTTGTATCATGATGTATTATATATGATGTATGTATAAAGAATGAGTGAAAATATCTTTCTTGAATTAGTGTATATATATATATATATATATATATATATATATATATATATATGAAAATTAACCAAAATTACTATGAACACAAAAAGGAGGAAAAAAGATGTTATGTAGATTTATTTTATTCTGATGAAGCTTTCCATCAAAAAATGAGGGAAACATTAAAATAAATAAATGATAATTAGCTAAAGTAAAATATTAATTGAAATATAATTTATTTAATTTCTAATACATGCATATATGTATTTTAATATATTTTCTGTCCATACGTTATTTTTGTAGATACGTAAGTAAATGCTTTGTTTATAATAAACAGTAATAACTACATTCAGTCCGGTAAATGTTGTTGATACTGTTTATTACAAGCAGAGCACTTATTGAAATATTTCTGTCTATAAAAATAACGTATAAACAGAAAATATATTAAAATAATTGTCAGACTTAGTCCATTTCATAATATATATATATATATATATATATATATATATATATATATATATTAAAATAATTGTCGGACTTAGTCGATTTCATTATATATATATATCTATATATATATTTATTTCATTATATATACATATATATATATATATATATATATATATGTGTGTGTGTGTGTGTGTGTGTGTGTGTGTGTGTGTGTGTGTGTGTATGTATGTATGTGTATGTGCATATATGTACGTATATTATTTTACAGAAAATAAAAAGTTTGATTACTTAATTGAAGCATAACTCCAGTCAAATTATAAATCAAATAATGATCATGTTCAAATCATCATGAAATTTAAGTCATGCGTATGCTTGTCACGTTTTTCAAAATATCTGAAAAATGTAACATTTATATTGTATTTTATATATATATATATATATATATATATATATATATATATATATATATATATATATATATATATATATATATAAAATATATATATATTATTATATATTCTTATATGATATTAAATATAATTTATTTACATATATTTATTTTAGTTTATATAATCTACATTTTTACGTAAAATGTCATTGGAATTAAACAGAAGTAACTTCTATTAATTAATGTCAGTCATATACTTTGAAGAGATTTTAATTTTAGAAATATATATATATATATATATATATATATATATTATTATTATTATTTA
>CAHIKZ030003866.1:15000-37500 GCA_903632075.3 Acanthosepion pharaonis | reverse complement strand
AATTTGGCAAAAGTATTTTTCAGTGATGAAAGCAAGTTTAATTTATTTGGAAATGATGGAAAAAACAATCTAAAGAGACGTTCATTGGTGAAAAATATTAAGTGCAAAGTGTACTCCAAAAACTGTCAAGTTTGGGGGCGGAAGCGTCATGGTATTTGGAATGTTTTCTAGCCAAGGTACAACGCCTCTTGTCCGGTTACAAACTCGTGTAAACGCGCAGATCTATAAAAACATTGTTCAAGATCATGTTGTGCCAATTCATACAGAATTTAAGGTTTCGATTAAAACGGCTACCTTTATGCAAGATAATGCCCCATGTCACAAGGCAAAGGTGGTAATGAGTTTTGCGGGGTCTGCAAGATTTGGGAAATTAGGGATTGGCCACCGCAAAGTCCTGACTTAAATCCAATAGAAAATCTTTTGGAAGACCTTTCAAAGTTCTCTGAAAAATCCCACTAACACGGAGGATTTGTGGGTGAAGCTTCAAGAAGAATGGTCTAAAATTAGTATCGAGGATTGTCAAGAACTGATTCGTTCTTGTAGTCGAAGATGCAGCTGTCATTGAGAGCAAGGGCTCATTTACTAAATATTGATTGTACATGTATTTTTATTGTTTTTTTTGCTGTTTACATTGTTTTTCTCAATTTTGTCCCTTACTTTTGGACGTTCCAAATTTGAAAATAAATAAATAATTGTTATAATTCTTTTTCTATCCTTTGCAAATGATTCAAATTTTAGTATGTTATTATGGATGATAACGACTACCAGTTGTCAAAATTTCAGCTTTTCACAGTTGTTATTTCTAACAAATATTAGGTTTTAAAATTTTGTCCCTTAGTTTTGGACGCTACTGTATATATATATATATATATATATAAATATATATAGATATAGAGAGAGAGAAATATATCAGAGATTCAGAGAGAGAGAGAGAGAGACATTGACAGAGACAGAGACAGAGACAGAAAACAGAGATCACAGCAGAGAGAGATTTTAAAATAGTTTTAATTGGGGAAAAATAAATTTATTTAGTACATTATTTATATGTTCAATATATATATTAAAGATAGATAAAATGGATGGAGTCCGACAATTATTTTAATAAGGCTTTTACTAATTTAATTGTTTTATATATTTATTTTATATTTATTTCATCCCATATTTCGTATGTGACCCCTAACTCCATTTTATGCACAATTGCCTATATAGAATTTGCAATTAAATATACATGCATACATAAAATACATATATATATATATATATATATATATATATATATATATATATATATATATAAAATATACACACACACATATATATATATATATATAAATATATATATATATATGTTCTGTTTTCATTAACATTTGATCCAGGTTCGAATGATTATGGTCAATGAGTTACGATTTGTTGGTAGGAAGAAAGTAAATGAAAATTATACCAAGCGAGTTGATTAAATAAAATATATATATAATGAAATTGGGTATGTAATAAATTCAACAAAAGTAGTCGATGGTTTTGTTTGCTAGAAGTCACAAGTCATTGTGACCGAGACTTTAAGTGTACTGGCATTGTTCAAACTAAATCATGACAAAAAAAAATCAAGTCTGAAAAAAAAGCATAATTGCATTTTTAAACCCTAGGTTGGCCCTGTGGATGATATATGGGCCTAAGCAGGTGTCTGAAAATGGATTGGCTAACAATCAAGTGCGTTTGGAAAGCCAGTTAATATATATATATATATATATTATATATATAGGTTAAGGCATGCTATATTTATAGGCAAAAAGTACTCAATATCAGAGACCACTGAGATCAACACTATGCATGCGGTGACAATCTGTTTCATGCTTAAACGCAATCTTCAGGCCAACATATATATATTCAACACTCAATAATATCAAGTATGAACAGGGACACAATATGTTTGTTCATTGTGTTTTGAAAATAAAACGTTATATGAATACATACATACATACAACAATCTATTTCCAGTTAACAGTTAATATATCTCATGAAAAATGGCTAAATGTATAGCCGAA
Source organism: Acanthosepion pharaonis (assembly GCA_903632075.3). NCBI lineage: Eukaryota > Metazoa > Mollusca > Cephalopoda > Sepiida > Sepiidae > Acanthosepion > Acanthosepion pharaonis. The sequence continues at coordinate 35,458 of CAHIKZ030003866.1, read as the reverse complement.
AGAGCTTGGAAAAATGAAACATTTGCACAGTTTCTATATAATTTAACTACCGAAAGGAGATGAGAAATTATATAAAGAAAAACTTAATCAAAGCACCTTGTCTATCATATTTATGAAGCTTGCATTTTTTCAGGGTTTTTTGCGAAATAAATAATATATATATATATATATATATATATATATATATCAATGTGTTTTGTATTGAATGGCCTGTTTGCCTTGAAAGACAAAAACAGAATTTAAAAATTCTGCATAAAAAATCAAATAATTGTCGGATTTTAATGAAATTTTCAGGACCAATTTACAAATGAGTTATATTATTTTTGAAATTTTTCATTAAAAAATCTTCGTAAAAATATGTTAGTTAACATGTGCTTCAGCCTCTTATTTAATTTTATGAGAATGTAAATTCAACGTGATAATTTTTAGTGACTATTAGTTAAAAGCAGAATTCTTTGAAGTATTTAAATCACCGAATTTTTTTTCAAAATTGGACTCTGTCTTACCGAAAATCTGTTCTGAATTAAAAAATAAAAAACTCAATAAAATTAAGACATCATTTAATTAGAGAAACGTTTAATTGCTTTAATGAATAATATATATTGTCTGAAGAAAATAAAATTTATCGACGAAAAATGAATTTTTGTTTTCATTTTTTTACAATTTTAAATGGAATAATTTATAAAGTTTTTAAATTCATTTTCAGTGTGATAATTCTTAGGAAACATTGTTATTAAGTAAATCTATATTAATTATATATTGTAATGATTATGACAATCTGATAAACCCAAATATTTTTGCTTTAAATTTTTATGATTTGTTTTGTATGTAGAGATTACGAAAGAATTTCTAGTTGAGTATGGATGTACCAAGAATAGAAAAAATTGAATCATTAAAAAGGTCACGTGTTTAAATTGCTGTCCCACCATTTAAAAGCAGTTCGTCTGCTCCACCATACTTAAAATGAACACGTTCGGGGTCAATCCATGACCACAATTTCAATCGATTAACAATCAGAAAAAAGAAGATCTTAACGTAAAAAAACGTTTGTATTTTTCATTTGATGTTAAACAGTAAGTCATATATGTTTTTGGCGCTGATTAATCTAACTTTAAATTTGCTAATATTTTTCAAATGACATTTGAGAAACATAAATTTTATTTTTGCAAGATTTTTAACCGAAAATTAACTTTTGTTTACAAATGTGTTAATGGGCATTCTGAACGATTTTACTGAAAAAAAAACGATTACAATCAATATAATTTCCGCTTGAAATACGCTACAGCGTATTTTGCTTAATTGAAATAGTAAATTTTAAAGCCTTAAGGTACAATTAAAAAAAAAATGAAATCTTGAATTTTCAAAGCTTTTTAATTTTAAAAATTGATTTTAAAACTTAAATATATATACTAATAAGTATATTAGAATGTCATTTTAATATGTTCCTATATACAGTCAATTTATTTTTTTACATATATATATATATATATATATATATATATATATATATATATATATATATATATATATATATATTTAAAATGAAAAATAATGTTAAGGTTTACCATTATAATAATTTATTTCACAAGTCCTTTTTTTTTTTCACAATCATCATATTTTTACTTCCAACAATATATATATATATATATATATATATATATATATATATTTATATTAATTTTCTGATTTCAAATTCTTGTGCCCTATTATTTTCAAAAATTATTTTACATCAAAGCTTTTTGAAAAATCACTAAATATTTATGGAGGAAAAATAAACAAATAAAATAATATACAAAAAAAGGCTCAAGAACAGATTCGGATGTTTTTTTTATTTATTTGATATTGTTTTAAAAGATGGATTTCTCGTGGGGTAAATCATTAACCTTTATAATTTGTATTTTTTTTTTGAATAATTTTTTTATATATATATATATATATATATATATATATATATACTCTGTCACGACACATTAACAGTGAATTGTTATATATATATATATATATATATATATAATGAATGAAAATATATAATAGAAAAGACAGATAGATCATGAAGAAAATAAGATAGATACACACATTTTTTATCGCTTATTTTCATATTTTTCATATGCTTCCTGTAATAAATCACACGTATAAACATTCGAAAATACAAACACATGGTTTGTCGGCGCAAAATTTTCATTTGTTTATTAATTTTGCTTTTGACAAATATTCAAAATAGTTCTCAGTTACAGTTTTTGTGATTACCATCTGAGATATGCGAGGAAGATTATTATTTACTTTTTAATTTAGCCTCAGATGAGTCTTTTCTCATGCCAAGATAAGGATTATTCTTTCTAGATTTCTTTCAGGTCAAAGTGCTGTAACTTTTTTATATTTTTGATAAGATCTCTAATACAAGCAAAGAGAATCAAAATAAAAAAATTACTATGGGAAGAATGGCTTTAATTTTTTTTTTTTTCATCATTGTTCTTTATAAAATGATTTAGTATTTTATTTACAAAAATGATTGCAGGCAAAATAAACGGTAATATTAAAGTGTATCAATATTATTAAATAAAATGCTACACATTATATTGATTGATTGATTCGTTTTCTAGTTATCAACCCTTTGCAAAACAATAATCAATTTGATACAAGTCTTACTAATTAACCCGTAGCTGGGAGGAAAAGGGTATTTGCGCGTAAGTGAATATAACGAACGCAACTGGAATTAGAACTCGGCTCTCCGATTAAAAACTCTGTGATATTATCCATTACACCTGTACATCAAAGTTTATACCATCTGGTATTCCCAAAACGAGTCACCTATTATCTGATTGACCCGGCTCGAAACTATTAAATAAAATTCAAATTGTACGGCAATTTTTGTTTCAAACGTGTCTAATGCATAATAAGAATTTATTTGTCAGTAACAGATGTCCTAATCTGACAACTGGCAAACACTTTCTTCATGATTTTCAATTCATTTTATATTAAGATATTGACAGTGTTTTTCAATTGACAATCTATTTACTATACGTTTTTATAGTTAACTATTAGCTGGCGTTTACATTAGAAAGATAACCCTATACTACCAGCAGTGTTTCTTGACTATTGAAAATTATATTTCTTTTCTTATTTTCGGTAAATATAAACGTAAGTAAATAAAACTTATTCTTAAAATCTCTTTGTATACAGTTAATCATTTAAATACTTGTAAAAGTACGTATGAATAAATATTAAAAGGTTTATACAGATTTTATATAGATTACCCAAATGAAGTTTTTGGCAATTTGTAAAATTCATCTAACTAATGTCTTTTTTTATGTCATTATTATGTATAGGAGCTTTTGCTTAGTATTCACAGAATATCCATCTGTGATGTTTATATAAATATGGTATTTTGGTTGATTTCTTTAGATTATATTCGTAGTAAAATATTTGTAGTCTGTCTATATTTCTGAGATGAGGTATTATGTACATTATTTTTTTATTAGTCGGACTATTGTTCTCATCTTTGTCGCCATATTTGTCACAACGTTTCGGCCGTTGTACGCTCCGGCCTTCTTCAGGTGGTTGGAATTTCAAACTGAACCCTTTATTTCGATCACTGGAATTTTTATTTTAGTCCCACGTGCCATGTTTGATGGATGTCAGTTATCAGTTATCTCCTGCTAATTTTTCCTCTGAAAAGGGGCGGTGATCTCCTTCTTCTCCATATATGGTCATCTTTTAATGATTTTCCTACTTCCCCTCGAACAGATTTCTGGTGTTCTTGAAGCCTTACCTTGAGGGGGGCGGCCTGTTAATCCTTTATATTCCTTTTTGCTGAGCCCCCTGTGGGATCATGTTGAGATCATAGACAGGGAACACCATTGGAAAATTCGTAAACTTAAGGAATCAGCTAGGCTAGGCGACAAAAATCTCCTGAGCCGACCAAGCATAGAAATAAATACAATATGGGAACCAGTAATAAGCAGTGCCAGAGAAAAGCAATGATAACAAAGTTGCAATATGAACTCTGGTAAAGAGATGCAATGATAACAGCAAAATTGCAATATGAGCACTGGTAAAAAATGATGCTGAAAACATTAGGTTTATAATACTCAGAAGTTCATACCCAGATGTTCTCAAGGACACATGGCACAGTGGATAAAGGCGTTGGTTAGATCCAGTGACAGACCCAAAGAACGTGAGTTCAATACCTGGTTAAGGCAGTGGAGAACTTTCAGAGGGAAAATTAGCAGGAAATAACTGAAATAAATCAGACATGGAACGTGGAACTAGAACAGTCTACCCCAGTGATCGAAATAAAGGGTTCAGTTCGAAATTCCAACCAGAAGAAGGCCGGAGCGTACAACGGCCGAAACGTTGTGACAAATATGACGACAAAGAAGAATAGTCCGACTAATGTAAATACTGAAAATATTTGTACTTATTATTCTTTTAATTTTTAATGTATATACATAGTTAACGACATATGGAAAGGATAAAATATATCAAGAATAAAAATAAGAATTAGTATTGCGATACGAAATCTTATTAGTAATTGGAAATCGTGTTGATAGAGGAGATAGTGTTGGCATTCGAAATAGTACGGGAGATAGGAAATAGCTTCAAGATACGTAATGGTATTGAAATGAGAAATAGTATAGGGATGTGAAATCTTGGAAATTGTATTGATAGAGATGATAGTGTTGATATCCGAAATAGTACTGGAGATAGAAAATAGCTTTAAGAGATGTAATGGTATTGAAATGAGAAATTGTATAGAGATGTGAAATCTTGGAAATTGTATTGATAGAGGAGATAGTGCTGATATCAGAAATAATACTGGAGATAGGAAATAGCTTTAAGATGCGTAATGATATTCAAATCAGAAATAGTATTGTTATGTGAAACAGTCCATGTGATGCGAGCTAATATTAAGATGAAAAAAGTTATCAAGAATTTTTACATTTACTACGTTTATTATAATAAGGAATTATTGCAGACTATTGTCTGCCATCTTTTTTTCCTATTATCATAACATTTTGTTGGTCATATCATATGCTCTTCATTAGATTCCTACTGATCCGGATAACATTCGGAATTAACCTTTTATTTAATCTATGGAAGTAGATTGTTGTCGTTTCGCTGAATATTTCTAGGGGAGGTAATTCGTCTAAGGTATATGCTGTCTAGTTCTTATTTTGTACCACTTAGTAATTGGTCGCCTCGTTTTCTCAAATCATCCCTATCAAAAATTAACGGATTGAAATCACACTTAATGTCGCCAAATTTACGAGCCAAATTGATAGTCATGCTTTTTGGGGTTTTTTATTTCAGTTATTTTTATCACATGTTTCAATATTCTCCATATTATTATCATTGTTTATTATCATTGTTTCTTTATAATTCTTACACATGGCGTTTATCATTTTAATTTATTTTCACAAGAGAATTTTTAAAAGAAAATAAACGGATATAAATGAAATAAAATATAATATACGCGTCATTTTTCTTTTAAGGAGGTTCGCAGTGATTGATTTAAATGCAAAAGAAACTTATTTGCAGAGTAATTAGGAATTCGATAATACAAATACATCGTCATCTCATCACGGTCTCATATCATCAAAATCTATCATCGTCAAAAGAAGCATCATTATAATAATTGTTTCATATGATTAATAGAAAATAATCCTCAGTAGTTATCGTTTTATTAAGAGGTAGAGATGTGGTTACCAGCGGAAGTGATGATACATTATCAGTATTCGAGCCTTACTAAAAGTTTAAATAATGATTTATCCTATATTATGAAGTTACAGAATAAATACAATTCAATACAGACATCAAATTAAAAAAATTCGAATCCTATCATATCTTCTTTCGTTTATATAATTCATTTCTTCCATCATTCTCCTTCTATGTACCGTGTCCTTTCAGGATGTAGTCGATTATGACACTCCACAATTTCCTGTCCTAGCTCTTAATAAATTTAGTCTTTTGGTTATTTTACCCAGCGTGTTCCGCCATCTATTTACTCAAGCTTACTAGGTAGGTTATGAGTTGTTTTTCCTCTTGCCTTCAATGTGTCAAATTTTAAGTAAGTATCAAATTTTCCAAGCCTTCTTTCTTCATTACTTGCCCTAGAAATATCAACCGGCTCTTCCCGTCCAATATAGCCCTTAATAAATTTTATCTTTTTGTTATCTCTCCTAAACCTTGTTCCGTCATACATTTACTCAAACCCTCTAGGTAAGTTATGCATTGTTTCCTTCTGTCCCTCTTGCCTTCAATCTGTCCTGTGAGTATCAAAGTTTCCAAGCCATCTTTCTTCATTATGTGCCCTAGAAATTTCAACCGTCTCTTCCCGTCCAATATAACCCTTAATAAATTTTATCTTTTTGTTATCTCTCCTAAACCTTGTTCCGTCATCCATTTACTCAAACCCTCTAGGTAAGTTATGCATTGTTTCCCTCTGTCATTCTTGCCTTCAATCTGTCCTGTGAGTAACAAATTTTCCAAACCCTCTTTCTTCATTATGTGCCCTAGAAATTTCAATCGTCTCTTCCCGTCCAATATAGCCCTTAATAAATTTTATCTTTTTCTTATCTCTCCTAAACCTTGTTCCAGCATCCATTTACTCAAACCCTCTAGGTAAGGTATGCGTTGTTTCCCTCTGTCCCTCTTGCTGTCAATCTGTCCTGTGAGTATCAAATTTTCCAAGCCCTCTTTCTTCATTATGTGCCCTAGAAATTTCAACACTTTTTCTGATGTTAAGTAATTTTTTTTGTGTTTATTATTTTCTTTAAATCTTTTCGCTGCTCATTATATTCATTCTATAATATTCTCAGCATCCTTCTGTAGAACCACACTTCCGTTGCTTCAAGTCTCTTCTTAATCTCTGAGAATATTGTCCAGAATTCACTTTCTTATAAGAGGACAACTATCAAGTAACAGTTCAGTAGACCTTTCGTGTTTCTTAATACTTTGCTTGACTTTTAGAGGGCATCTTCCGCTATCCCAGTGAGAGTTCGGATTTCAATGTCTCATTTCCGCCATCTGTTAAATTTAAATTTTTGTACTTGCTTGGTTATGGCATTTCTAATTTGAAATTCACGTTGGGTACTCTAGAAACTCTAGCCTTGTATTATAGGAAATTTAATTAAAAAATTGGAAAAAATAATAGAGTAGACTAGATTCACTAATTTCAGTTGGTAACCAGTCTAGAAGGGCTACAATGGATCCAAAAACACCACCAGAATTCTTGGCATAAATTTTTTAAAAAACAGTAAAAAAAAGAAAAAATATCAATGAATCTCTGGTGAAGCATTATTTATGCACTTAAAATAGAATAAATGAAAATACTCACATATAGAATATTGAAATAAAGACAAGTTCTGAATTTAATCTATCCGCCTTTTCTATATAATTTTTACTTCATCATTAATATTTCGATTGTAATTCTCTGAATATTGGATTCAAGTTCAACATAGCGTTACATTATACTTTTATTGGGTGAATTTTAAAATTTTAGATATTAGATCTAAATAGCATTGCTACATATTTCACAAAACAAATCGTAACATAAATAGCTTCTTTGTATTTCTTTTGGAACTTTACAAGAATATCTGACCCCATTTTGACTTAAGAAAACATATGATACAATTATTGTCTGTTTTCGTTAGTTTACTGAATGAATTATTTATTGCTGTTCTATCTTTAAATATATTCATTTTTTATATTTTTCCAATATTATTCTCATTATTATTATTATTATTATTATTATTATTATTATTATTATTATTTTTATTTCTTTTGATTTCTATTGTATAAACATGTCCTTCCTGATATCAACTAGAGAACTAAGGTGAGAAAATGGTATAATGACAATTTCCATTGATCATTTTTGTAACCCCCCCACACACACACACACATACAAAAACGATGATCACACACATTTTATACAGATAAAGCTTTCCGTAATATGTGATCTGTACTTATGAGTACAATTTTGTGTATTTCTCTAATGCTTGGACTATCAGGAATCGCTTCAATGAGTCTATTGGAATCCTTTTCAATCAATCCGAGAGCTCCAACTTTAACTGGAATTGTTGTTGTCCTCGTGTGCCACATTTTTAGATTTCCATTTAAAGATCCTTGTACTTAAATTGTATTTTTTTTAAACATCTACATTGCAATCTGCAGAGACTTCCATGTCAATAAGAAAGCACATTCTGTTTTTGTGGTCTTTGATCACGATGTATGGATGATTAGATTTGAATGTTTTGTGTATATTGTAACGTCGCATGAAATTGTTACAGATCCTCTCTCTGTAACCGGGTCTGGTTCATGTTAATATCAGTTTTTTTCTATTTCCTTCCCATAAATGTTGCATATTTCCCACTGCAGATATTGTCCCACTCTATCATGCCGATAGTGGGTGTAAAACTGTTCTAGTTCCACGTGCCATGTCTAATGGATGTCAGTTATCTCCTGTTAATTCCTCTCTCAAATTTCTCCACCGCCTTAACCAGGTATTGAACTCACACACTTTGGGTCCTGTCACTGGATCTAACTAACGCCTTTATCCACTGTGCCATGTGTCTTGACGCCGGAGCGTACAATGGTAGAAACGTTGCGATAAACATGGCAACAAAGATAAGGACAATAGTCCGAATAATGTAAATAGTGTACATAATACCTCATCTCAGAAATATAGACAGATACTGAAGGGCGGAAACGTTGTAATAAATATGGCGACAAAGATGAGGACAATAGTCGGAATAATGTAAATAGTGTACATAATACCGCATCTCAGAAATATAGACAGATACTGAAAGACCGAAACGTTGTAATAAATATGGCGACAAAGATGAGGACAATAGTCCGAATAATGTAAATAATGTACATAATACCGCATCTCAGAAATATAGACAGATACTGAAGGGCCGAAACGTTGTAATAAATATGGCGACAAAGATGAGGACAATAGTCGGAATAATGTAAATAGTGTACATAATACCGCATCTCAGAAATATAGACAGATACTGAAAGGCCGAAACGTTGTAATAAATATGGCGACAAAGATGAGGACAATAGTCGGAATAATGTAAATAATGTACATAATACCGCATCTCAGAAATATAGACAGATACTGAAGGGCCGAAACGTTGTAATAAATATGGCGACAAAGATGAGGACAATAGTCGGAATAATGTAAATAGTGTACATAATACCGCATCTCAGAAATATAGACAGATACTGAAAGGCCGAAACGTTGTAATAAATATGGTGACAAGGATGAGGACAATAGTTCGAATAATGTAAATAATGTACATAATACCGCATCTCAGAAATATAGACAGATACTGAAAGACCGAAACGTTGTAATAAATATGGCGACAAAGATGAGGACAATAGTCGGAATAATGTAAATAATGTACATAATACCGCATCTCAGAAATATAGACAGATACTGAAGGGCCGAAACGTTGTAATAAATATGGCGACAAAGATGAGGACAATAGTCGGAATAATGTAAATAGTGTACATAATACCTCATCTCAGAAATATAGACAGATACTGAAAGGCCGAAACGTTGTAATAAATATGGTGACAAAGATGAGGACAATAGTTTGAATAATGTAAATAATGTACATAATACCTCATCTCAGAAATATAGACAGATACTGAAGGGCCGAAACGTTGTAATAAATATGGCGACAAAGATGAGGACAATAGTCCGAATAATGTAAATAATGTACATAATACCGCATCTCAGAAATATAGACAGATACTGAACGGCCGAAACGTTGTAATAAATATGGCGACAAAGATGAGGACAATAGTCGAATAATGTAAATAGTGTACATAATACCGCATCTCAGAAATATAGACAGATACTGAAAGGCCGAAACGTTGTAATAAATATGGTGACAAGGATGAGGACAATAGTCCGAATAATGTAAATAATGTACATAATACCTCATCTCAGAAATATAGACAGATACTGAATGACCGGAACGTTGTAATAAATATGGCGACAAAGATGAGGACAATAGTCCGAATAATGTAAATAATGTACATAATACCTCATCTCAGAAATATAGACAGATACTGAAGGGCCGAAACGTTGTAATAAATATGGCGACAAAGATGAGGACAATAGTCGGAATAATGTAAATAGTGTACATAATACCTCATCTCAGAAATATAGACAGATACTGAAAGGCCGAAACGTTGTAATAAATATGGCAACAAGGATGAGGACAATAGTTCGAATAATGTAAATAATGTACATAATACCTCATCTCAGAAATATAGACAGATACTGAAAGACAAAAACGTTGTAATAAATATGGCGACAAAGATGAGGACAATAGTCCGAATAATGTAAATAATGTACATAATACCTCATCTCAGAAATATAGACAGATACTGAAGGGCCGAAACGTTGTAATAAATATGGCGACGAAGATGAGGACAATAGTCGGAATAATGTAAATAGTTATACATAATACCTCATCTCAGAAATATAGATAGATACTGAAAGGCCGAAACGTTGTAATAAATATGGCGACAAAGATGAGGACAATAGTCGGAATAATGTAAATAATGTACATAATACCTCATCTCAGAAATATAGACAGATACTGAAGGGCCGAAACGTTGTAATAAATATGGCGACAAAGATGAGGACAATAGTCGGAATAATGTAAATAGTGTACATAATACCGCATCTCAGAAATATAGACAGATACTGAAAGGCCGAAACGTTGTAATAAATATGGTGACAAGGATGAGGACCATAGTTCGAATAATGTAAATAATGTACATAATACCTCATCTCAGAAATATAGACAGATACTGAAAGGCAAAAACGTTGTAATAAATATGGCGACAAAGATGAGGACAATAGTCCGAATAATGTAAATGATGTACATAATACCGCATCTCAGAAATATAGACAGATACTGAAGGGCCGAAACGTTGTAATAAATATGGCGACGAAGATGAGGACAATAGTCGGAATAATGTAAATAGTGTACATAATACCTCATCTCAGAAATATAGACAGATACTGAAAGGCCGAAACGTTGTAATAAATATGGCGACAAAGATGAGGACAATAGTCGGAATAATGTAAATAATGTACATAATACCACATCTCAGAAATATAGACAGATACTGAATGGGCGAAACGTTGTAATAAATATGGCAACAAAGATGAGGACAATAGTGCGAATAATGTAAATAGTGTACATAATACCAAATCTCAAAATATAGACAGATACTGAAAGGCCGAAACGTTGTAATAAATATGGTGACAAGGATGAGGACAATAGTTCGAATAATGTAAATAATGTACATAATACCGCATCTCAGAAATATAGACAGATACTGAAAGACAAAAACGTTGTAATAAATATGGCGACAAAGATGAGGACAATAGTCCGAATAATGTAAATGATGTACATAATACCGCATCTCAGAAATATAGACAGATACTGAAGGGCCGAAACGTTGTAATAAATATGGCGACGAAGATGAGGACAATAGTCGGAATAATGTAAATAGTGTACATAATACCGCATCTCAGAAATATAGATAGATACTGAAAGGCCGAAACGTTGTAATAAATATGGCGACAAAGATGAGGACAATAGTCGGAATAATGTAAATAATGTACATAATACCACATCTCAGAAATATAGACAGATACTGAAGGGCCGAAACGTTGTAATAAATATGGCGACAAAGATGAGGACAATAGTCGGAATAATGTCAATAGTGTTTAATACCGCATCTCAGAAATATAGACAGATACTGAAAGGCCGAAACGTTGTAATAAATATGGTGACAAGGATGAGGACAATAGTTCGAATAATGTAAATAATGTACATAATACCGCATCTCAGAAATATAGACATTTATTTAATTGTTGGAATTTTTGTTACAGTTATTTGAAACAAAAGCAAAAGATCAAAATTTAGTAGTTTAAAACAGAACAAAAACACAAACGTTAGATGTGGTGTTTAAACTAAAGAACTTGGTATTTTTTCAGTCCACAAGCTGGATGTTCTTTCTTAAAAAGAACAATGACCTCACGTTAAAAATTTGACAAGTACAGTATTCTGGAACAACGAATAGTTAAAAAATTTATATGTTAGTTAAAAAAATTTTAGTCCATGTTGTAAATTATAGAGTATAATTTTTTCATCATATAGTAAAACTAATGTTACAGTTTTTTGGATATATCTATGTACTAGTGAGGCAACCAAAATGAGCTGACTCATTTTATAGTCCACCAAGAGAAGGGTTAACCAATCAGAAAGCTCGAAATATTCAATCCGACGTGTATAAAGGCAGCCATTTTGTTTTTTCTTCCAAAATATATTCACTGCCAACCTCTGATATCGAAGACTTAAAGAATTACTTAACAGCTGCTAATTTCTCCGAATCTTCACTGCCAACCTCTGATATTGAAGACATTATGGACTTCACTGGATTCCATATTCAGAGACTACGACAAACATGGTCAAAAACTAACATTTTCTGAGTATTTTTTGTAGGGAACACTGCATGTCTATGAGAAGGCATGTTTATAGTCTTTGCTGACAATGCTTGGTATATTAGCTTTTATGTGTTACTCAGCATCAATGATAGTCTCAATGGATAGTGGTTCCATGGTCTTCTATGGCTGCGTAAGGGTGATACAATGACAAAATAGCAAAAACATTACTATTATTATTATTATTAGTAGTAGTAGTATTAAAATTTTAAAAATAGTAAATTGGTGGATTAAATCATGCCAACAAAGATATTTTTTTGTAACAAATATAAATACCGTTTAATTCATACCATCATAATATATCATTTTGATAAAGGTATACCAAGGACATACATCACAGCCAAATGTGCAAGATAACGAAGACAGGTATTAATAAAAGCAGTGCATAACATTGCAGGTTTTTTATGAAATATCTTCAGGTCGGATATCAATAGACCTCTCTAAAAAAAAATTTTAATTGTATGTTTCCAATCAAAAAATGTTAAAAAATTCTTACCTCATTCTTCACACATTAAAAAAAAGTTAACACCCAGCCATGATACTCCTTCACTACTCCTTGTTCATGAAAATCATATACAATTCAATAAAAAATTGAGGACATGTTGAACTGGTTAAGTCCAGGAAACTGACAAACAAATCTGCAATACTCTATGGGATATTTACAGTAGGCCATCTTAATTCACCGAGACAAAAAACCAATGAAATATCTTAAATTTATTAAATATAAAGATGGAATCATTGCAAAATATGCAAAACTTCCATCAACATTATTGAGTGCATGAGAGATCAACACACTATATACATATGACCAGGAATGCCCAGTGTATTAATCCCTCGGCCGACTGTTGTCAGTCAATCTTTTTTAAATAGGCAAATCAATAACATGATTGACGAGGCAGATTTTTTTGTTTAAAAGGTTACCACTTCTTTTGTGATAGACCAATTGCCATCCATAAGCTGGGTTGAAAAGAAGAGGATTCATATCTTTCCCAAGGATATTAAAGGTAAGTGAACCTAACTGGAATTCGAACTCGGCTCTTGATTTCTCAAATCAGAGCTGAATCCATTACTCCACCGTTCTACTGAACGTGGTGTTTAAAACAAATAAAACAAAACAGGTTGATATTAACATATTCAATCATTAAGATCAGAATATTTGAGAGCCATGCCCTGTGTCGCGTCATGGTATTATTATTATTATTAGTAGTAGTAGTAGTAGTAGTAGTAGTATATAAACCTCATTATAGCTGATTGCCTAAATAATTTTTTAACCTTTACGTTTAAGCAATAAAATTTTCTACTGTTCCTGATGCGTTTTGGCTGGTTTTCAAGATGTCAGATGATTGTGCCAAATGCTTTTCCATTATTGATACAGCTCTCGGTATTTCTCCCTCGACCCCCTCGGGTTTAGCTCCTATGCTTCATAGCAACCCATCCCTTAATGTTTTTGTCTGATTACCGTTCATTACTTTAATCATCACTACCACCATCGTCATCATCAGTGTTAATATCAAAACAGTCTGACAAATCTGAAACTTTCTAGGTATATCAATCATTTGATTAGACAGATATAAATAAAAAAATCTTCTTATCACAAGCGTATGCTTTGAAAGTTTTTAACATTCTTTACACGCGTGTCTGTGTAATCGAATGACAAAATGGAAAAAAAAAATCTTTTGAGTAATTTCATTCCATCCACCTAAAAGGGTGTATAGTTTTTTTTTGAACTATAGAATTAATATTCTCTCTGATATATAGTAGTTTGTAATACAAGAAACACCTGATATAATTTTATTCTTACATCTAAAACTTTCAGTATTTACATTAGTCGGACTATTGTCCTCATCTTTGTCGCCATATTTGTCACAACGTTTCGGCCGTTGTACGCTCCGGACTTCTTCAGGTGGTTGGAATTTCGAACTGAACCCTTTATTTCGATCACTGGGGTAGACTGTTCTAATTCCACGTGCCATGTTTGATGGATGTCAGTTATCAGTTATCTCCTGCTAATTTTCCCTCTGAAAGTTCTCCACTGCCTTAACCAGGAATTGAACTCACCTTCTTTTGGGTCTGTCACTGGATCTAACCAACGCCTTTATCCACTGTGCCATGTGTCCTTGAACTTCTGGTATTATAAACCTAATGTTTTCAGCATCATTTTTACCAGTGCTCATATTTGCAATTTTTTGCTGTTATCATTGCATGTCTTTACCAGAGTTCATATTGCAACTTTGTTATCATTGCTTTTCTCTGGCACTAATGTAAATACTGTACATAATACCTCATCTCAGAAATATAGACAAAATCTAAAACTTTAAAGACACAAAGAACGATCAGCTTTAAGTTTAAATTTTTGAGGTCTTGTGTATGATGAAGATGTACAACTTGACCGACTTTTTTCATTTTTCTGCAGCCTTTGCTTTTAGTTTTATCAGTATCGTTAATTACCCCACATTGTAAATTTATCACATTCCCTATAACACCAGCTCCATCGATTAAAAATAACATTTTTTGTTTGCTCTGGAAATGAAACACATCACTTAGAAGATTTTTGCTATTTTGTCATTCGATTTTCCTCTATTACTTTGAGATATTATTTTTGCTCTATTACTTTATATATATATATGTGTGTGTGTGTGTTTGTGTGTGTTTGTGTGTTTGTGTGTGCGTGCGTGTGTGTGCGTGTGTGTGTGTACGTGCATGTGTGATTGATACAAATCGAAAATTTATCACTTTTATATTCAGATTTACTCCAATGGCCATAGACGAACCTTTGATTCATTTCCGTTGTTGACTGCTACCAGCAAGCAGAAATATTTCTTCTCTTGATGATGGCCATTTTGGCCGAAACTAGCCGAGGAATCTAAATGAAATAATAATTAAAAAAAAACGAAAGAATATTAATCTACAACCCAGTGTGTCTGAAGATTTTAATTTTTTAATATTTTTTATCGTTCAAATATATATATATATATATATATATATATATATATATAATAGCAAGAAATAAGGCATTTTAATGTAATAGCTAAAAAACAACCGGTTTCGTCCCAGTCTTATCAAATTTAATCCTCGGAAATAAAATAATAAACGTGTAAATTAAATTAAAGATGACTAATGGAGAAAAAAAAATTAAGGAAAACTAGAGCCCAATAATATTCAGACCCAACAAACAATCCCTCTGTTTGCGGGATATATCTGATATATAAGGACTCCAGAGTTTGAGGTTTGATTTGAACAGGTTCACAGACTTGCGCCTCCCTCTGCTGAGTCCCTTAGCGACCTTAAAGTTAAACTTAATAAATTATGCCCATTCTTTTGCTAGTTCTTCTGTTTCTTTATCAGAGTCCAAATGGAGAAACAGCACCGCCGGGTAATTAAAAAAGTTTAAAAAATAATTATAACCTGGTTATTACTAAACCTGATAAAGATGCTGGTGTTGTTTTTACTGGACTATTTGGATTACGTCTTAAAGATGTATAACATACTAAATGATACATCTAAATTTTAAAATTAGGTCCAGTTGAGACCAATGATTGTACTCGTTCTATTGAAGCTAAGTTTCAAACGCAGTTGCTAAAGTGGGTCAAGAGTGGTTTAATTAGATTCTTGAAATTTCTCAAAAAATTAGACCCATTGGGTCCATTCGAAAACCGTTTGTATTGGCTTACCTAAAATCCATAAGTATTGTGTCCCATCACGACCCATCTTGCCTATTTTTAACGTATATATATATATATATATATATATATATATATATATATATATATATATATATATATATATATATATATATATATATATATATATATATATTTTCGTCCCAGTTTTATCAAGTTTAATTTAGTGTATACTGTTTTTTTAAATTTTATCAAGATCCCAATGTATCTTCATATCATTTCAAGGTTCTGGAGTCTTATATATTAGATCCTCAAGAATTCCCCTCTGTAAACAGAGGGATCGTTTGTTGGGTCTGAATATTATTTAAATAATTAGTTTTCCTTAATTTTTTTTTTTCTCATTAGTCATCTTCAGTTTAATTTACACGTTTATTATTTTATTTCCCAGGATTAAACTTGATAAGACTGAATGAAACCTATCAGTATAAGCTATATATATATATATATATATATATATATATATATATATATATATATATATATATATTATATTGACAATTTTTAATTCAGAAGTTACTTCATAAAGTTCGAATTCCAGTCGAATCCATTACATTCACTTATGTGCTAATACCCTTGGGAAAGGTGTGAATCCTCTTCTTCTTCCTCCAGCTATGGACAGACTGGATTCTATAGCCTTGGATGGCAACTGGTCTAGGAGAAAGACAACTCTGAATTCAAACCCGGAGTGGAGCCCCTAAGGCGGATGGACGGCATTTTGTGCTACCTTCCGGCAACTCCTGCAGCCGCGCTGCTACCAAACTGTATTGGTTTATCTTCTCTTTTGGACTCTACTAGGCCGAGTTCTCCATATATACAGCCCAGGCGCACCGCGCTACTCTATCGTCTCTCGAGACGGACACATGCCGACGACGATATAGGTAGGTAGGTGTGTGTCGGCCCAACTCTCTTTTTACTTATCATAAATGGCCTGACTGAGTGTATACTCAGGTCATTTGTGAATATCTATGCCGAGTATACGACGATATATGGCCGAACCTCCAAAACTCATGATGACCAGAGATTGGTAGCTGATCTTTGCTCTGATCGAGCTCTAACATCTCAGTGGGTGAAAAGCTGACTGGGTACATTCAATGCCTCGAAATCGAAACTAGTTACATTCCATCATCTTCGACCGGTCTCCGAACTACCACCAGTCACAATGAATGGATGTCACTGCGGGGATACCCCTGTGACTTGAGGGACTATTGGGTCTTAAACTCAAGCCAGAACTCAAGAGGAACTCATACAATCGCTGCAGGAAAAATCTTTGGTTACCTGTACCGCCCCAGTAAGTACCTGACTCCTCTTGCTATCCACTACTTTTACAAGAGTCAAATCAGGCCAAAAATGAAGTACTGTTCCTATATATGGACAGGAGCTGCTCTGTCTTAACTATCGATCTTGCATCTTTTGACGTGTGTGCTTTTTTATTCAATGAAATGAATATTAAAGTATGTTTTCTAAGAATTTATGTGTATAAAGGTATGCTAATTTATACATGTCCCCAGTTCAGATATAGTGATTTTCCAAGCGTAGCGGAGATGTGGCACAAGGCCGAAAGTGAGGATCGAACTCACTACTCAGTCGTAACTGATCTAGCAAGACAAGCTTTCTAACCATTACAACGCCTCGAGGTGTCCAAATAGTGATTTTCCAAGCATAGCTTAGATATGGTATAAGACTGAAAGTATGGGACACCCAGTGAGTATCGGACACTACTCAATCGTAATTGTTCTAGCGAGACAAGCTTGCTAACCATTACAACGCCTGGAGGTGCCCTAAAATGATTTTCTAAGCGCAGCTTAGACGCGGCACAAGCCGAGGGCATGAGGCGTCCAGTGAGGATCGAACTCATTACTCAGTTGTAATGGTGTTAAAGAAACAAGCTTGTTAACTATTACACCACGTCGAGGTGTCTACCCAATGCAGATGTTTCTGTATATGCTTTTAAGTTATCTAATGGCTAGAAAAAGAGACATACTTAACATCGACAGAAACAGCTGAAATTTCTACGACACATACTGAAGAAAGAGGGCTCGGAAAATTTGATACTCACAGGACTGATCGAAAGCGAGAGGAAGAGATGAAAACAACGCATAACCAACCCAACGAGTAGAATAAATGAATGGCCGAACAAAGTTTAAAAGAAATAGCAAAATCACAGAATTTATTAAGAAATACACAGGACGGGAAATTGTGGAGAGCCATAATCAATGCCGTGAAGGAACACGGCACATAGATGAAGAATATGTATTTTGTGCAGAAACTCTATATACAGTTTTTGCTTCAAATAATGTTTTATAGTTTGGGCTTTTATATGTGTCAGCGCATTAGATTCGTGGATTTTACGCAAATTTATAATTATTTGGTAAATTCTGTGAGTTTATTCGCCTACAGTTTCATGTATATGTTACTACTTTTTAATAAATAGGCATTAAAATGTTGACTTACATCTACAAAATTAATCACGTGTACTAGCTCAAGGGCGTATACATGTATTAGTGTATTACCATTCACTATGCACGTGCGTATTTCTTGGTTAAGTGAATGCGCACGTTTGGGTATAATATTTAGGTTTCAGAAAAACTCTTCTCATATTCCCTGTTCTTTGCTATTTCAATTTTTTTTTCTTTAGAAAAAAAAAAGAAAATAATAAAAAATAAAATAAAAATGATCCCAACGACAAAGAAAATAACTAAATAAAAGTAAAAGAAAACAAAACAAAACTGCGAAACAAAACGACAAAAAAGTAAAGGCGATTGATTGTCTCAGTGTTAATATCTTGTCATCGCTTTTGTTCACTACGCGTCCCCATTAACATTAATATTGTTGATATTTTATGCGTAAGCTTTTATGTTGGCCATCTTTGCTTAGCTCCTCCCCCTTTTCCCTCTGTCCTATCTTTCTATTTTAGCACGTTCTTCTTCTTTCTCCCCCTCCTCTTCCTCCTCCTCCTCCTCTTCCATTTCTCTGTTATCTTGTCTATATTTCTAACTAATTTTTCTAGTTTCCCCACATTTTTACCTCTTCTTTCTTTGCTCTCTCTCTCATTCTTTCTTCTTCTTCTTCTTCTTCTTCTTCTTCTTCTTCTTCTTCTTTGTTATCTACCCTATATTTCTAGTTGTTAAATTTTTCTAGACTAAATCCATATTTGCGTCTTCTTTCCTAGCTCTCTCTGTCTCTCTAACCTTCTCTCTCTCTCTCTCTCACACACACACACACACATTCTTTCTTCTTCTTCTTCTTCTTCTTTGTTATCTACACTATATTTCTAGTTTGTTTAATCTTTCTAGACTAAATCCATATTTGCGTCTTCTTTCCTTGCTCTCTCCGTCTCTCTAACCCCCCCATCTCTCTCTCTCTCTCTCTCTCACTTTATTCTTCTTTTTTATCAACTTGTTAATTTTTCTGATTTTCCTACATTTTTACCTCTTGAATCCTTGGTCTCGCTTTCTTTTTTTCTTTTTCTCATTCTTCTTTTTCTTCTTCTTTGTTAACAACTTGTCTATGTATTTTTTTTTTTAGTTTTTCTACATTTCACCTTTTGCTTCTTTAGTCTCTCACTCTCTCTTTCTCTCCCTCTCTCTCTCTCTCTCACTCACTCTTTCTTGTCTTTACGACTCTTCCCTTTCCAATCCAACAAAATGGCGAGATTTTTATCAGGCAACAAAAGAAGGACCACACCACATCAGTTAACAACGATTCGCTCGTTCATTGTGTTCGGACAGGGGTCATCTTGCGGAAAAGCCCTGATGGACTTCGAGTGTCTACTCGACCAACTCTTAACACACAGACAGTTTTGGCCTTTCGACTGTTTAAACGATTCTTTCTAATTTCCTGTCTTCTCATCATGTGTGCGTGCGTGTGTGCGTGCTTAAAAGAACAAAGTCATATATCTATGTTCATATATATATATATATATATATATATATATATATATATATATATATATAACTGTTTTCATATTGCTCAGTATGAATATATATTTGATTTTAGTTCCTTTAAGCTTATGGTTATTTGTTTATAAATCTATATACATATTTACTGTTAGATGTATGCAAACATGTATATACGAATTTTTCAAGCATATTATACTCCATACATACATATATATACATATTTATACTTATATACATATATCTACACTTATATACACGTATCCATGCTTATATATAAATATCCATACTCATATACACATATCCATATTCATATACACATATCCATACTTATATACACCTAT
>CAHIKZ030003866.1:0-7500 GCA_903632075.3 Acanthosepion pharaonis | reverse complement strand
TCATGCACAAAATCATACATTTTTCCTCCTAAAATATATTTTAATAAATATATGATGAAACATACTTTGAAATTTTCCATTTTAAAATATCCTTTCAATAAAATATGGGCATTGAACAAAAGAAATTGTTATGGAAGGCAAATATATATATATTAAAATGAATTAAATAAAAAATGAATTATCTGATAAATTCCATTTAAAAGGGAAATAAATATAATCATGTGGAATATTAATTTTAAAATTGTTCAAAATTTTGATTAAAACAACCATTTTTCTGAAATGTAGAGAATTAATAAAAAAAAAATGATTATAACAATCAAGGTTTAAATTTGTTTGGAATGAATTGGGATCAAATACAGATCTTGTATTTTCAGAATTTGATATAAGATAAAAAATCAAACAGAAAGTGTCTATCAATCTAACATTTTCACATTTATTTATCTTTTCATCAGAGAATGAGGTATGGATAAAAAATATATATATTTATATATTTGATTATATTGGTTAATCATATATTGTATTTGACTTGTTGAGTAACATTAGTATAATTTATAGTGATTTTCCGAACTCAATTTAAATAAATGTCTTTTTTTATTGAAGAAAAAAATTTGAAAATGATTCCAAAATTTAATTCTTTTTTTCAAATTCACTCAATATTGCTTTTGATAAAATATCATTCTTTAGTTTGTCTGTGATATTTAAGATGATAAATATATATTTTTAAAATTCAATTTCTTCTTTCAACTTTTATCACAATTTTTTTTTAACGTTTTAAAAAAAAATTTCAAAGTTATGATTTTAATTTCTAAATCAAACAAAATACAAAAATAAAAATATCATTTAGGGCGTTTTAAATTCATTTTGTCTAATTATAATTTTATAAATCACAAATTGGAAATATTTGAATATCATTTTTTATTTTGTTTGATTTTTCTTCACAATCATCAGGTTTTTCTGTTCATTTGATTTGTTATAAAAAATTCATTCATTATAAAACGTTTGTATTATATATATATATATATTTATGATATTCTTTATTTAAAAATTTTATTAATATTTAATTTTTATTTTCATTTTTTTATGAATAATTTTTGCAAAATTAAAATTCTCACATTTGCATTTCTTTTATAAATCCTCAGAGGATATTGTATTTAAAATGATATTTATATATATATGGCAATCGTCATTATAATTTTACTGAATTCTTTTTTTGCAAAATCCTATATATATAATATTTATATTATAACCAATTGTTATCTACATATATGGTGATTAAATATAACGCATATTTATTATTATATATATTTTAGCTGTCTCTTTATTTTACATCATATGCTGAAATATTAAAAAAAATTTTTTTCCTTTGTTTCAAAATATCATTTATATATTATTGATAACATCGCCCATATATACGCCGATATGATCATATTGAAACCGAACGCTGATCTTATAAAAAAATTTTTATCTGTTTTGATTAGTCTTAACTTTATGTCCATCGTCTTTTCATGTTGAATTGAATATATTCTAATGTTAATTATGTTTTATGAATATGTCCTGAAGATGGTCTATTAGACCGAAACGTCCGACGTTGACATTATATTAACATTAAAACAGCATAATTGCATATTAGGATTTTTGTTTGTTTTTTCCGTATATTTTTTTTTTCATACTAAATTTATATCCATATATTTATTATATATATATATATATATATATATATATATATATATATGTAATATAAAATTGTGTGTTTTATTGTGTGTGTG
Source organism: Acanthosepion pharaonis (assembly GCA_903632075.3). Taxonomy (NCBI): domain Eukaryota; kingdom Metazoa; phylum Mollusca; class Cephalopoda; order Sepiida; family Sepiidae; genus Acanthosepion; species Acanthosepion pharaonis. The sequence continues at coordinate 5,734 of CAHIKZ030003866.1, read as the reverse complement.
TTAAAATGTTTACATTGTTATTTGTTTAATTTATTTTAAAATTGAATTTTGTTTTTTTCAGTATTGAATTTGATTTGCAGTTTTGAAATCTGACATTAAATTGTTTCTTTATTGTTTTTTTTGGATAGAGGTTGAGTGTTTTATTCGAAATTTATATTTTCAAAGAGGCTCATATTGTATACGCAAACAAACTTTTCATGACACATAAAATTCCAGTAGTAGAAGTTTCAAAGTTTGATTCATTTTGTCTTCAAACGCAAATACATTTATTGTGTTTTTTTTGTTGAGTCAAAATTTTTTTTCATTTATTTTTGTCAATTTTTTTGAATTTATTTTTAGCAACAGGGGTTTTAAAATTTCCGTCTTTGAACCATCAAAAAAAAACAAATTTAGGCAACAAGTCCAAAATGACTGGACATGTTATTTGAAAATATGTCTGTTCGATTTTCATTTTTGATTCCTCTAAAATTATAGAAAGAAAAATTTTATTCATCCAAACAACGTTCAATATTAATTAAGTTAATTAAAAACTTTTTGATGGAGCTCAAAAGCTCAAAGAAAACAGAATTTTGAATTTATAAAAATATTTTTTAAATAATTTTGTCTTGTGAACATAAAAAAAAATACGGAAAAAGGCTATTTTTTTAATCCAAACAAAAATTTGGAGATGGAAATTAAATCTTTTAGGCTGTTTTTTGAAACTTTTTTGCAACTAATCAACCAGATCATCCCAAAAGAAATTTATTTCCTATTTTAAGGATTTTTTTTTGTCAATTTGGTCTGAGAAAATAATATGAATATTTTTATAGAACTAATGAACCATGAAAAAAAACAGGCATTTGATATTCTTATTTTTAAGCTTGAATTCAGCAGAGAATTTCAAACCCTTTCAATGCGAAGTGTTTTGGACACAGCCCCTTAAAATTGAAATTCATGTTCTGGATTTATGAATTAAAAATTAATCAAATAAGATATATTATTTTTTCTGTTATTTAACCATAAACCCCAAAGGACGTTGAGTCAAGAAATTCCACCTTCATCTATCCCTTGCAGCTTTTCATTTTATTTCATATTCTGCTCTAAAGCTTCCTCCGGCAATATTCACAAACATCTTATATCATCCAAAAAAACTTAATGATAAAAAGAAAAATTTTATGCGTTCAAATATTGTTGTTAACTCTTTTGGCATTCGAAATGGGTTCGTTGAATTATCAAATTCTCCAGTGATAACCAGATTAATTAATGAAATAAATTATTGGAAAAAAAAAAATTCAATCAAATTCATTTAAAAAAAAACAAAAAACAACATTTTATCATCAATAAAGCATAAATTTTATCTAATTCCTTTTCTAACTTAATTTCTCTGCGACAAGGAGTTGAGTAAATAAACTTCCATCAAGAAACAGAGAAAAAAAAATTTAAATAATATTTTTTTCATTTTGATATTTTACAGTGGACATATTGTAGCAAATTAACTGAAAAATGGGTTGCATTCATTCAAATGGATGATTTAAGGGCTGAAAAATCGATGCAGAAGTATTGATCCAACAAAGTTTTAAAGCCTAAAAAATGGTAGTGAAAAAAATCGATATGGAAATTGTTCCTCATTTGAAGTGACAGTCTGGTTTTAATCTAAGATACAAAGAAAAATTTGAGGGACAATCGACTGTAAAAATTTTTTGATTTGAATATGAATTTTTAATTAACTTAGTTAAAAAAGAAGACGTTCTTTAATAATCAATGATATTTTGCAGTACTTGTTGGTTGATTGATTTTGTTTATCGGAATATGAACATCCAAATCGATATTCAAAATACAAATCAAAATATTTTTGCATGGAATTTTATTTTATTTTTTCTGGGGCACCTTCTGTTTTAGTCATAGTTTTTTACAAGATCCAGAGACGGATATGGGGGATAATTGGCCCTGATCTGGCATCTTTTCTAAAGTCACTATAACTCTCTCACAGACGCGTCGTCGCCTCTCTCTGTCTTTTTTTTTTTACAAATACTTTCATGGTAATTGCTCCGATGAGCTGCTTTCACTGGTTCCCAGACTTCATGAATTCAAAATCTATACGAGGCTGGCATCCCGCTCCCAAATTTACACTGTAGAAACTTTTAAATGTAGCCGTCTCTTCTACTCCAATAGCTTCATATCTCGCACCTCTCGCCTGTGGAACACCCTTCCCAATTACTGTTTCCCTGAGAGCTATAATCTCCAACTATTCAAATGTAATGTCAATCGACATCTCCAGTTACCTTGATCTATCCACTATCCTTCTCCTCATCCTTTCTTCTATCACTCCTATCTGCTCTTGCTCCAAATCTTCTGCAACCCCCTGCATCCTAGTGGCTTCACGCCTTGCTCGGGGTGTAATGCTTAAAAAAAAAAATAAATATATGTAAACTCGGTTTATTAATTTAATTTTTTTAGTCATTAACCATCAATATGTTAATAAGTCCGGTATTCCCATCTAGACTCGACTTTGCTTAACTTCAGTGATCGGTTGGGAACTGCTGTTTCAACGTAATATGGCCGTAAGCCTACAGTAGGTTTAAAAAGTAAAAAAATATTATTCATTAATTTGTTTTCTCTCGGTGCAATGTTATAGTTAAAAAGGTATGAAACGAAAATAATTTAGCAAAAATTGTCAAAATAAGATTAAGGAGAACGTTTAACTAGAATAAGCTTATTTGAACAACTTTATAGTTTGTAGACATAACACTGGTTTGTAATGAAACGGCATATTCTCATAGATTTTCCTGTTGTTAGTCGGGGGACGATGCCGTCTCAAGAGAAACCAATGTTATATTATTTTCAACAGAAATTTCTATACTCACATACTTTCCTCTTTGGTAACTAGATGTTATAAATTTATGCGCAGTACTAGGTTGGCAGTAAGTACTCATCATCTTATAGATTAAATAGCTAGATTAAACCGTAAGTTCTATGCTAACAGTTTCTTCTATCGCATTTCTCGTTCGTGGAACTATCTTTTGCTTTTTTTTTTTTTTGCTTTCCAGTCAATTTTGATCTTCAAAAATTTAAATGTAATGTCAAGCATTATCTTGTCTTAGTTCTTGTTCTTTTATTATTCTCTCTCCTTTACTTTTTCTCATATTCTCTCACACCCAGTATCCTCTTGCGGCTTAGTGACTTTATTGCCTTGCATGGAGTGAAATGATTAAAAAAATAAAATAACAACCCAAGACTGAATTCTGCTAAGACGACTATCATTCAAGTTCATTGATTTGGCACGAATGTGTGTTAGGGGAGAATCTCACACGTAAAATAATTTTCTCAAACTCGCGCCAATTTAACTAGCGAACATGATCTTAATTATACGATCTTAATTTTTGTATTACATAAAAATAATAATGAAACAAGCATTCGTCCATATTCAGGTAAACATATGTATTGAAATGTGCAAGTAGGTTATTTAAAAAGACTCCATCGATATATATATATATATATATATATATATATATATATATATATATATATATCGAGCTCTCCTCTGTCGAATTCGACGTATGAAGGTCAAGCTTTTCAGTTCTTAGGAAACTTTTTCCCGACATCAGCACATGAGATTTGATTATAGTGGTGAAGGTTTTGTGCAGAAAGAACCACAATTTTTGAAGGGTCAAATACAAAGACTTGGTGCACTATGTGCCAGGGTCCCCAAACGACCCTCCGCAGGTTTTGAATTCAGAGTTGTCCTTCTCCTAGACCAGTTGCCATCCAGGTTATTTAAAATTAGTCTGTCCTTTATTTTACCCATAGCTGGAGGGTTTAAAGAATATTCATGAACAATATTTCTATGTTAACATTTTTTTTTTGATACATGGATTACTATTTAATTCAAACTCAGCTCTCCGATTCCTCAATCCAAGCCGCTATCCATTACTATCTGATATATATATATATATATATATATATATATATATATATATATATATAATGTATTATATGTATGTATGTATGTATACATATATCAATTTCTATCTATATATATATATATATATATATATATATATATATATATATTAAATTAATTTTTTTTAAACCGTCATATAAGAGAAACCCAATCTGGTCCCAAATTAGAGCCTGTGTTAATGTATATAAAATAGACCAAACCCGGATATAAGAGAAACCCGAATATAAAGAAAACCCGGATATAAGAGACTTCTTCTCCGGTCCCCAACAACTCTAATTTATATCCGGGTTACACTTTATATATATTCAGTTACATTTTTTTATAGATGAAATATGGATCGGATTCCAAAAGAATGGTAAGTTAAAGAACAAATACTCTTGGAATCTGTCAATTTCTTGAAAGTCTGTACGGACGCGTCGTCTCGCCTTAAATTCGGTATGCCACAAACTATACTAACGTAAAATCTGATCAACCAATGAAAATCAAACAAGATAAATGTATAAATACCAGTATGTCTTACTTCTTTTTCTCCATATCTCATTCTCTACTGAAGCTTTAATAATAGTTAAATATGTTCTTCTTAAACTCATATATATATATATATATATATATATATATATATATAAAAATTTAAAAAGAAAATTTTTCCTTGTGTCTTTGTCATATATCTATATATATATATATATATATATATATATATATATATATATATATTATAAATTAATTGATTTAAAACATTTTTTCGCTAAACAGTTCTAACCATGTTTTCAAAAATGGAAGTTAAAAAAACCCTGAATTTTAATTTTGTAATTAAATTCGCTTGAGGATGAAATGGAACTAATGTCTTTAATTTAATCACAAAAATTAAATTCGGGGCTTTTAGCTTCCATTTTTGAAACATGGTTAGAACTGTGTAGCGAAAAACCATATTTTAAATCAATTAATTTATAATATTAATGCTCTGTAAATTTACATTGAGCATTATTTTGTAAAAATAAAAATATCTATAAGAACACCGGATTATATATCTTACTGTTCTTTCTTTATATATATATATATATATATATATGACAAAAGACAAAGAGAAAAATTTTCTTTATCGGCGCTTTTCATCCTCTGATGGACTTTATCAAAGTGAACGTAAAGATTTTAGTTTGTCACAAGTATTTAAAGACAAAAGAAAAATTTCGTTATGTTAAAATTTAGAACACTTATTATTCATCAGCAAAACTGTGAAAGTCAAAATAAACAATAGACGTTGTTTGGTTATATAATTTAATTCCTTAATGAAAGTTAGTGAATGTTGTTATTGTTGAATTTTTTTAATGAAATTAATATTTAATATTTTATTTTAATTATAAATTCATTTATTTTAAATACTATAATTTTTTTTTTTAATTAATCATTTTCTTTCACTTTTTTTAAAAACTGATTGTCATGTATTTTTGGTTTGAGAAAGTTTTGAGAAAGAAGTTATTTGTTGCAAAAAATAAAATCCTCACGTTTACCTTTAAAGTCAATCAGTGTATGAAACGCGTCGGTAAATATATATATATATATATATATATATATATATATATATATATATATATATATATATATATATTGTTTTATTCATATTGTAATTTTATGGATATATCTTTTGTCGAAAAAAAACACGTCCAATTCTCCTAGTTTTAACTTTGTGGTACATCAGGTACTTCTGTCTGACTTTATCCATCTCAATCTCATCAATCTTTACATATCCGTCTGTTCATATCTATAACACGATCTGCCATGATTGTATACACACAC
>CAHIKZ030003865.1:27500-56675 GCA_903632075.3 Acanthosepion pharaonis | reverse complement strand
TCCTAATTTGATCCTTCTTAAATTTAATCCTTCCTTCCTTCCTTCCTTCCTTCCTTCCTAATTTGATCCTTCTTAAATTTAATCCTTCCTTCCTTCCTTCCTTCCTTCCTTCCTAATTTGATCCTTCTTCCTTCCTTTTAATCCTTCCTTCCTTCCCTTCCCTTCCTTCCTTCCTTCCTTCCTTCCTTCCCTTTTGATCCTTCTTAAATTTAATCCTTCCTTCCTTCCTTCCTTCCTTCCTTCCTTTTGATCCTTCCCTTCCTTCCTTCCTTCCTTCCTTCCTTCCTTCCTTCCTTCCTAATTTGATCCTTCTTAAATTTAATCCTTCCTTCCTTCCTTCCTAATTTGATCCTTCTTAAATTTAATCCTTCCTTCCTTCCTTCCTTCCTTCCTTCCTAATTTGATCCTTCTTAAATTTAATCCTTCCTTCCTTCCTTCCTTCCTTCCTTCCTTCCTTCCTAATTTGATCCTTCTTAAATTTAATCCTTCCTTCCTTCCTTCCTTCCTTCCTTCCTTCCTTCCTTCCTAATTTGATCTATCTTAAATTTAATCCTTCCTTCCTTCCTTCCTTCCTTCCTTCCTAATTTGATCCTTCTTAAATTTAATCCTTCCTTCTTTACCCGTTCTTTCCTGATACAGACATGGGGGATGGAGAGAGAGAGAGAGAGAGAGAGAGAGAGAGAGAGGTGGCGATTGAGATGGAGAGAAAGATAGAGGTAAAGAGAGAAAGTGATATATAGAGGGAGGGAGTAAATGGATGAAAGAGGGAGACGAAGAGATATAGACATTGATATATACATAGATATATATACAGATGGGGAGATTGAGAGAGGGAGATAGACATAGGTGAGAGGAGGGCGAGGGAGATAGAGAGAGGTATATATATACATGTAAACAAATGGGGAGATGACGAGAGAGAGAGAGGGAGATACATAGAAGATGAGAGGGAGGGTGAGTGAGCGATGAAAGGATGGAGATAGAGAGATAGAGCGGGGGATATAAAAAGAGAGAGGAAGAAAGAGACAAAGAGGTATAGGGAAAGAGAGGGAGGGATATAGATAGATTAAGGGAGGGAGAGAAAGGGAGATGAGAGATAGGGAAATAGAGAGAGGGAAATTGAGAAGCGAAGAGCGGTATTGCAGGTTGACAGACAGATCAATCAATCAAGACAGATGACAGACAGATGGTGAGATAGAGAAATAGTGAGAGAGAGAGAGAGCACGAGAGAGAAAGGGACGGAGAAAATCAGAGAGAGAAAAGACCATAATGCCATTAAGACACAAGGATTTTCTGGAAGTAAAAAAGATAAGAAATCTTTAGTGAGAAAAAAGGACAAAGGAACAATTTTGGTTTGGTTTATTTTACGGTATATCAACCTCAAAAGGTTATTTAAGGCTGACAAGATTTTTATTCCTGGTAATATATATAAAGACTTTTTATGCTTATACATTTTTTTTATAGATACAAATATTTAAATAAATGCTCTGTTTCTAATAAACAGTATTAAACAACATTTACTGGCATGAATGTCCGAGAAATTTCCGCAGAAAATATCATTACCTCCAACAGGAATCGAACCTGTATCCTATACGTAACCGTCATTTATCTCGATGTGCCTTTACCGATTTGGCCACAGAGGCACGCTCGGCTAGCAAGGTCGAATTTACTGTATTTAAACTTCAGTCTTCCAGGAATCTCTCACGTACATTCATATCTGCTCATGGCGTATCAAATGTAAACAAATGGCGTCGCACATTATGAAATGGACAAAGTCCGATAATTATTTTAAGCCATGTCATGTTACGGTTAATAATCGTCGGACTTTGTCCATTTCATTATATATATATATATATATATATATATATATATATATATATATATATATATATATATATTGATTTGATTTACGGCCTCAATGGGTTTTTTAATGCTGACAAGATTTTTTTTTATTGTTGCTAATATTTTTCAAAGATGTATTGTTGGTGTTAAAATGTTTTTTTTTATATACTTTTATAGTGTTTTAACCCTTTTGTGGGGGGTAACTATTTGCTCATAGCTGGGACCCTAACAGGTGCTATCACCCCGGGTCAGGGCAGACATGGGAACACCAGCAATTAAGAGGTGGTTCCAGGCTCCTCAAAACCTCTTGATTAGAAGCCTTGCTGCTGAATGTAGTCTATCCAGGACGTGGATGTACTTTATCGTCATACCCAGGACGAATAAAGAAACGTTTTCAGGAAGACGGAAGATGGCGAATGACGTTGCATCTTTATTTTTATAGAAGATTGCAGAGAGCGAGGAAGCAAGAAATGGGAAGAGAGTTCCACTGGCGAGAAGTGCGAGAAAAAGACACTGTTAGAATAGAACTTACGGTTACATCTAGCTATTTCAACTGTGAAATAATGAGACCTAATTGCCAATCTATTAGTACGCTTAAATTCATGATGTCTAAGTGCCAAGGAGGAGAACTTATTAGAACAATTACCATGGAAATATTTATAGAAAGGACAGAGGGAAGCCGCGTCACGGAGGTGGGAAAGTGACTGTAGTCGAGATGCCAGATCAGGACCGATAACATTACAAACACTCCTTTAGATTTTATCGAGAATCTTCAGATATATATATATATATATATATATAACCTGAGCAGCAGACGAGATATGGCAGTAATATTCGGTTCACCTGCAAATGGAAGATTTATAAATGTCTAAGATAGATTCCGACGAGATAAGCTGTCTGGCACTTCAGTTCATTTTAGTGGAAAACGTAAGTCCAAGAAGGAGTAATGAGTTGCCCTTCTGGAGGTTAGCATCAGCCATATTGATGTGGGGGCGCATAAATCGTTTTACATGATTAATAAAAGATAGCAATTTCTTTTTCGAAGTGTTAAAATTTACAAGCCATTTATTGTCCCAGTTAACAACTTACCTTTGTCCTGGCAGGAAACATCAAGAAAACGAATGTCCTTGAACAGACAGCTTCAAGCGTCATCTTACAAGATTTTGATATTACCGTCTGTAATTACAGCTCTTGAATAAGTATTCAGGCAGCCTTTTTTCAAACGAGTTCACCTCGGAAGAGGACGTGGAACATAGAAATGGAACTGCGGACGGGCATTTTGAAAAGTTAATCAAACGCGCCTTCAACAACAAAGATGGTCTATGATGCTGTCGGAATTTCAACTTTGCAATATGGTTGCGAAACCTGGACGCTATATCGTCGCGACATTAAAAAGATTAGAAGGCTTTCATCTTCAAAAGCTTCGAACATTCTTGGACATCAAATGGGAACACTATGGGACAGACACCAATGTTTGGAAAGCGTGACCTGTCAAAGCATCGAATCGCTGATCACGCCGTTTCCGAGGGTCAGGAGATGTAGCAAAAATGAAAGAGTCAAGGTTTCCAAGTTAGCGAGCTCACTCCAGGAAAAGAGCATAGGGCATCTCTCTCTCTCTCTCTCTCTCTCTCTCTCTTTGAAGATTGAAAGACCGACTCAAAACAATACTGAAAAACAATGGACTTGACACTAAATCGTTTGAAACGCAAGCACACGACCCTACCAACTGGCGGCGTTCCATCGGATCGAAGAATTCCGGAGCTACCTGAAGACAAAAGGAATAAGTCGACCAACAATAGAGAAAGACTCGACGCAATCGATCTCATTACCATACAGTGAGCGTCATCGGTTATTCCATGCAAGAATTGGTATATTTAGTCATCAACGCCAAAGTAAGCGATCAGAAAAGAAGACATTAATTTCATGGATACGATATAAAGCCGACGACAACAATTATACAATGGCGGTGTTCCATCACCATCGGAACCAATAAAAACATGAGAAAAAGACGTCCATCGGCTAGAGAAAAAAAAAACTTGACAACCTGGTCCTCTACCAACATTACCATGCAGTCAGCGCCATCGGCTCTTCCATGCAAGAATTGGTCTACTTAGTGATCAACGCCATCATCACAAAGGAAGCGATCAGCAAAGAAGAAATGAAATTCTTGGATACGAGATAAAAATGATGATGTCCAGTTATTGGAAACCACCAGATGAAAGAAGAAAGAACTCAAACGACAAGAGAGAAAGGCTCGACAAAATCAACCTCGTCCTTCACCAACATTACCATACAGTTAGTGCCATTTGCTCTTCCATGCAAGAATTGGTTTATTTAGTCATCAATGTCATCATCACAAAGGAAGCGATCAACAAAGAAGAAATTAAATTCTTGGATACGATATAAAAGCATACGGTGATTTTCAGTTATTGGAAACCACCAGATGAGAGAAGCAAGAAGTCAAAAGACAAGAGAGAATGGCTCGACAAAATCAACCTCTTCCTTCACCAACATTGCCATACAGTTAGTTCCATTTGCTCTTCCATGCAAGAATTGGTCTATTTAGACACTAACGCCATCGACATAAAGTAAGCGATCAGAAAAGAAGACATTAATTTCTTGGATACGATATAAAGCCGACGACCACAACAATTATACAATGGCGGTGTTTCATTAATATCGGAACCAATAAAAACATGAGAAAAAGAGGTCCATTGGCTAGAGAGAAAAACTTGACAACCTGGTCCTCAACCAACGTTACCATGCAGTCAGTGCCATCGGCTCTTCCATGCAAGAATTGGTCTAATTCTGAATGAGACGAGAAATAAAAGAAATTGCAGGTTTTCTGTGGAAACTCTATTCCTTCAGTATACCTAAATTCCTATTTAATCGTAGAATCTAAAAGAAATCCAAGTGAAGTAATTTAATGTCTGTTGCTAGCCAGTGTACACGCTGTGAGATAAACACGTGCGTCTCCTGAAATACCAACAACAAACATGGCTGATTCGGAATATGAGTTCAAGTCATGGCAAATCCAAACGGTCCTACAGAATAAACCATGCATTATATCCACTGGGCCATATGTCCTCAATAAAGACGTTGTTAGATTCATTGATTAGACCCAAAGAGTTATGAATTCAATACCAGGCCACAATATTGGTGAACCAAAACTTGTAAAGTTGAATTAAAGAGAAATAACTGAGACATCCGGAAGAGGCATGGCACTTGAAACTAGAACAATCTACCCCCATGGACGAATAAAAATGTTCGGTTCTAAATTTCAATCACCTGAAGAAGGCCCGAGCCTGGAACATTGTGAATATGACACTGAAGATGAGGATAATAGTCCGAATAATGTAAATGATACAAGTAATCATAATACCTCATCTCGTCGATACAGACAGAATAAACCTTTTACACTGGTGTTGTTTCATCACGATGGGGACCAAGAAAAGCACGAGAAAAAGAAGTCTAACGGCAAAAGAGAAAAACTTCTAGCAGTTGACTACTACTTCTATGTGCGGCTGGCGAAACTTATATGTGTTGTTCTTGTCCTAAGTATTATCGTTCATTATCAACCATCGTTTGGTTATTCCATTCAGTAACCTTCCCTAAGATACAACTTTATCTATCTATCTATCTATCTATCTATCTATCTATCTATCTATCTATCTATCTATCTATTTCAATTTGTGCATATCTATCTTTCTATCTATCTATCACAGTCTGTTCTTATCTATCTATCTATCTATCTATCTATCTCACTTTGCTCGTATCTAAATATGTATCTATCGCAGTCTGTTTAGATCTATTTCAGTTTGTTTATATCTATCTATCTTTCTATCGCAGCTCGTTCTTATCTATCTATCTATCTATCTATCTATCTATCTATCTATCTATCTATCTATCTCACTCTGTTCGTATCTAAAAATGCATCTATTGCAGTCTGTTTAGATCTATCTATCTATCTATCTATCTATCTGGGTTTTTTTTTCACGAAATGCTCATAGAATGTTACGTAGATGTAGAAACTGTTCGCATAAAGATGTTTGCCAAAACTGTACGAAGGAAATTAAACGTCGAAATTCAAAGTGAAAGGAACTAATTGAGATAAATGGGATGATTTACTTTTACTTTCACTTTCACTTTCACTCTCTCGTTGTTTTTTCTCTTTCTCTCTCTCTCTCTCTCTCTCTCTCTTTCTCTCGTCTATTTCGACTGTGCTAAGACAGATAAAATGAACTTAGCCTTTCAAATAACAACGCAACAGGAAGCGAAATTCACGGAAGGAATATCATCTACTCGGCATCCTTTAGCGCACAAAACTTATGCAAAGCTTCTTTTCTCGCCACATTCGCGCACACACACACAAACAAACGAAGTTACACGAAGTTTGATCTAAAAGTATCAAGACTGTTGCTATGGCAACAGAGCTAAAGTATACAGAATAAAGATGCTTGTCATGAATTGACCTTGAGCCCTGTCGTGCATACACAGTAATTTATAATGCTTTCGCTTACTTTTCTTTGTTTATAGCAGTCCGTGGAAGGGATGTGTGCAGAGTGTGGTCGTCTCACCACATCACAGAAGTTCTACCAAGCACATTATTTCGCAGGCCCTCTTGAAAAGGACAAGATTTCAAGACGTCGAGGAAATCCAAGAGAATGGGACAAAGCAGCTGCTTGCAATCCCCCAAAAGGAGTTCCAGAAATGTTTCGTTCAATGAAAACGACGCTGGATAAAGTGTCTAACTTAAACTGGTGACTATTTCGAAGGAGATTAAATGCCGAATTGATAGGTGTTGTAATTTTCTTTTCATTGCAGCTGTACGGATATTTTTTGATCAGACCCTCTGTTTAGATAGACTACTACTTCTATTTCTAAGAGGAAAAGAACAACTTTGGAGTTATCGCAAAAAAGTGGAAATTTTAAACCGACTAGACACTGGTGAAATTTCATTCTAACTAATATGTCTCCTCCGACTGGAATCGAACCTGTAACCTAAGTACATAAATAGAGCGAAGCTTGGCGTAAATTCTTGCTTTAAGATCGTCTTTGGTTTTTTTCGTCACCTGAGATTAAAAAGGCTCTACCTGCAATTTTCGTTATAGCTCGTAGCCACTTCTCTTTGCAACGCCTAATAACCACTGACCCACCATCAACCATTTAGTGACCGATATTTAGTCGGTGAAATGACGATGTAAAATATGGCTCGCGATGAAATAAATAAAAATTAACCACCAGGCAATACCTTCGTATGGCTAGGAGTGCTGTATGACTTAAGCCAGAGGTTGGCAACATTTTGAAGAGAGCAGGCCAGAAAGCTATGCATTGTCCCGGAGGAGGGAGATCCATGAATATTAAATGTATTGTTTCGAACTCGCACCGTTCCGTCCTGAAGACTGCTTTAGCCTCTAGGATTAAAGAAGAACACCAAAGTTAATGTTATACAGTAGAATCTCCCATATCCGGAATCCCTGATATCCGGAATCCCGAATATCCGGGATCCCGAATATCCGGAATCCCTGATATCCGGAACCCCGAATATCCGGAATTCCGAATATCCGGAATCCCGCATATCTGGACATGATTTTGATGTGCATATTTGAACTATTTGGGTGATTTAAAAATTCTGTTTTTCAGTAGATTCACTTTGGATAATTGCTTATGCTTATTTCACCCTAATGGCTTGTATTGGTGCAAAAGATTATGGGAATAAGAGGAAAAGAACAACTTTGGAGTTATCGCAAAAAGTGGAAATTTTAAACAGACTAGACACTGGTGAAAGTTCATTGTAACTAATATGTGTCCTCCGACAGAAATCGAACCCGAATCCTACATGGAACCGTCATATAGCCCGACGTGCTATACCAGTTTAGCTACAGAGGAGCGTCTGGTTAGCGAGTAACTGTGCTTAAATGCTTAAAGGGCCTGAGTCGAACTTTAATGCATTCTTAAATTCAGCCATGTGCCATATTCCGTTGGAGTGGGTGTACGATCAATTGCAAGACTGTATTTATTTTATGTTACATTTTCACATAACATTCGAACAAAGGGATAGACAACGAACTTTACATATATATATATATATATATATATATATATATATAATTTTCAGAGTTTTGAGGTTACACACACCCAGACTTTGATATTTATACCGTTACGCATACACACAACGAATTGAGTCACTGTTGGTCACTGGGCGTGTTTCTAAAAATAAATACGCTAAAAATCGACATTCTTTCCTACCGTGTGCCGATGGCTTAATGGTTAGAATCTCCGACTGAGTCTGTCGGGTTTCAATCCTAGCTAGGCAACTGGATGTCTAGCCACACTGATGAGCTGCGAAACTGTCTGTCTGTTGATGACGTTATATATGTATATATATATATATATATGTGCATGCAGTAGAATTCCGGATATGATTTTGATGTGTATATTTGAACTATCTGGGTGATATGTAATTGATTTAAGAATTCTGTTTTTCAGGAGATTCACTTTGGATAATTACTTTTGATTATTTCACCCTAACGGCTTGTATTGATGCGAAAAATGATGCGAATAAGAGCAAAAGAACAACTCTGGAGTTGTCGCAAAATGTGGAAATTTTAAACACACTAGACGTTGGTTAAAGGTCATTGTAACTAATGGCTGAGTTCAACATAGGAAAGTCAACATTGTATGATATAAAATCTACCAAACAGACTATTCTCCAGCGTTCACACTGTCACAATGAACAAAGAAATAAAAAAACATGATTGAGATGAAACCTAGACTGAAATTGAAAAAGCTATTGAAAAGGTTATCAGTTTTATGGAAAGAAAGCCAGCATTCAGCTATGAGGATTGCAATAACACACGCACATTTAAAAAGTGTCTTTCGTTTTAAAAAATTTCAAGAACAAAATCAAAACGAAATGCGGGAAAAGTTGAGAATGACATTAGAAGAGAAAGAATCATCATGCAACAGCGATTAAAAAAATCCTCGTTACATTATTTGTTTTGCATACGTGGCAGACTTAATTTTATGAATTTTCATTAACATTACATAATTTATTTCTTTTTCCTTAAAATCAATTCCGTTATATTTCACTCACAATTAGCTTATTTTGTTTACGATAAAACATTGAAAATAAATGTTAAACCTGATTTCAGTTCTTTTATTTTAATCTAAATATAACCCCTCATATCCGGACTAATAGCTGAGTTCAACATAGTGTGTTATAAAATATTCCAAAGTAACTATTCTCGGGCGTTCACACTGGTATAATTAACAAGGAAATAAAAAAAAAAAACATGATTTTGATGAAACCTGTACTGAAATTGAAAAAAGCTATTGAAAAGGTTTTCAGTTTTATGGAAAGAAAGCCAGTATTCCGCTATGACGATTGCAATAACGCCCGCAGTGTTAAAAACATGTCTTTCGTTAAAAAAAAAAAAATCAAGAACAAAAGTAAAACGAAATGCGGAAAAAGTTGAGAATGACATTAGAAGAGAAAGAATCATCATGCAACAGATATTAAAAAAATCCTCGTTATATTATTTGTTTTGCTAATGATGTGGAAATGGTCAGTTCATTGTAGCGCTCTAAATAAGTACCTGCCCCCCCCCTGCAATAATCTATATTTACAAGAGCCAGATGAGACCAAAAGTAGAGGGTTGCTGCTATATCCATATCAAGATAAACACAAATATATATTCGATCCATCGCTAAAGATTTTGGGGAAATGGCCGGTTCATTGTACCGCTCCAGTAAGTATCGAACTATTTATTCCATACCATACTCTATCTTTACAAGAGCCAGATGAGATAAAAAATGGCTTATTACTGCGATATCCATATTCTTAAACTCTTATATATATATATATATATATATATATATATATATATATATATATTCACAAGAGGCAGATGTGACCAAAAACTGGAGTACGTCTTGCTTGAGTTTTAACATGTATAGTTACTAACATTCTTTATATATTTCTAAGGAGATTTTCCCGTTTCTTTATTCATTGCTTAGCTTTTGAAGTGTATCTTTTTTGTTCCAATGTGCATTTTAGTCTTGGCACCACATTTACCCTTCTCTGTTAAAACACTCCTCATCTGTCTATATTTCTGAGATGAGGTATTATGTACATTATTTACATTATTCGGACTATTGTCCTCATCTTTGTCGCCATATTTATTACAACGTTTCGGCCTTTCAGTATCTGTTTATATTTCTGAGATGAGGTATTATGTACACTATTTACATTATTCGGACTATTTTCCTCATCTTTGTGGCCATATTTATTACAATGTTTCGGCCCTTCAGTATCTGTCTATATTTCTGAGATGAGGTATTATGTACTTTATTTACATTATTCGGACTATTGTCTTCATCTTTGTCGCCATATTTATTACAAAGTTTCGGCCTTTAAGTATCTGTCTATATTTCTGAGATGGGGTATTATGTACACTATTTACATTATTCGGACTATTGTCCTCATCTTTGTTGCCATATTTATTACAACGTCTCAGCAGTATATCTTGTCAGTGTTGAATTTTCTAAGCCCTCCTTCCTCATTATATGCAATAAAAATTTCTACTATTGCTCCCTGATGTTAAGCACAAATGTCGCTTTTGTTTCCTAAAACTTCCTACTTGCTCATATGTTCAGTCCATGCTATTGTCAGCTTCCTTTACTTCTGTCACTTCATCTGTGAATACATTATCCAAAATTCACTACATTAGAGGAGGACTGATATTACGTAACAGTTCAGTACACTTTTCTTTGTTGCTAACGATTCCTCGGGATATTAAATTCTGTAAAGACCGTGTATTGATCGGGCGGAAGAGTTTGCAAGCCCTTCCTGTTAACCACTTTGCAGGTCTAAAGAGTTTGAGCTTCACTGAGTGGCCTTGCACCAAGCTGAGTTAAGATGAGTAAGTATAGACGGGGTTGCCAGACTGAACTATTTTCGAAAACAGGGGGAAGTTCAATTTCGTTATTTGAGACGTTTTGGGCTCCCTGGAAAATTTGCTAATTTAAGGAGTTATTAACGAAAAAAGAAGTTATTGCAAAATTGAATACAGACAGGTTTTCAAATATTGTTCAGTTTTACTCATTTCAAGTTCTGAGCTTTTATTTTTTCATGTTTATTCTTATTTTCATTATTGTCGATTTTCTCCCCCCCTCTTTATTCCTTTCCATATTTCTTTATATCTTTCTTGAATGTTTATTCAAGCCACGTTATCTTTTATTTTTACCTTTCACCTTCTCTTTCTCTTTCTTTTTCCTTTCTTTTTTTTCCTTTCTGTTGTCATTTCTTTCTTTCTTTTTCCTTTCTTTTTTCTTCTCTTTCTCGCTCTCTTTCTCTTTCTTTCTGGTTTCTTGTTCATTCTTATCCTTTTAATTCTAATTTTTATCCTTTAACCCTATTTACCTTTTTTCTTTCTTTTTTTCTAACTTTTTTCTTTCTATTTTCCTTTCTTTTCAATTTTCCTTTTTTTTCTATTTATCTTTCTTTCTTTCTTCTTTCTTTTTTTCTTTCTCGGTCTCTTTCTCTTTCTTTCTTTCTTCTTTCTTTCTTTCTTCTTTCTTTCTTTCTTTCTTTTCCATTTCTTTTAAATTTTTTTTTTTTTCTTTCTTTCTTTTATTTTTCTTTCTTTTTTTTATTTTCTTTCTTTTTTCATTTCCAATTCTTTTTTTTTTTTTTTTTTTTTTTTTTTTTTTTTTCTTTTTTTCTTTATTTCATTTTTCTTTTCATCTTTTGTTTTCTTTTCTTTCTTTCTTTCTTTTTTTCTTTCTTTTTTTCTTTCTTTCATTTTTAATTTGAATTTCATTTCTTAACTTTTATTTTTTTAATTTTCATCTCTTTTCATCTTTCTTTTTAAAATCATCTTTTCTTTCTTTCTTTCTTTCTTTCTTTCTTTCTTTCTTTCTCGATCTCTTTCTTTGTTCTTTCTTTCTGTCTTTCTTCATTGCCGCTTTCTTTCTTTTTTTCGTTCTTTCTTTCTTTCGTTCTTTCTTTCTTTCATGTTTAATACTTCTGTTCTTTCTTAACTTTTATTTTTACTTTTCATCTCCTTCATCATTTTTCTTTTCTTTCTTTTCTTTTTCTTTCTTTCCTCTTAAATTTTTTCTTTCTTTCTTTCTTTCTTTCTTCATTGCTGCTTTCTTTCTTTCTTTCTTTCTTTCCTTCTTTCTTTCTTTTTTCATTTCATTCTTTTCCTTTTCTTTTTTCTTTTCTTTTTTCTTACTCGATTTCTTTCTTTCTTTCTTTCTTTCTTTCTTTCTTTCTTTCTTTCTTTCTTTCTTTCTTTGGTCTATCTAATTTGATTACTTTGTTTTTCATTTTTTTTTACAGCGTTCTTTCTTTTTTAGCATTTCTTTCTTCCTTCTTTTCTTCCTTTCTTTTTTTCAATTCATTCTTTTTCTTTCTTTCTTTCTTTCTTTCAACATTATTTTCATAGTATTTTTCCTTTCGTTTTTCTCTCTTTATTGGTTTGTTTCTTTCACTTTATTGCTATCCGACAATGTAATTTCAAATTTTTTTGTGACTCTTTTGTGTTCTGAGTCTATCCTATTTTTTTATTTTGCTATTTTTATTTTGGCTTCACCAATTCTTAGCATCTTCTCTTCTCTAATATTTCTTCTCATCCAACTTTGTCGTCTCCAATTTCTTTCTTCATTTTACAAACTTTCATAACACCCCCCACCCAATCAAAATAAAAAAAAAATTTAGAAAATTCACGTCATCAATCATTTACCGCCAAATTTAAAAAAAAAATGTTCGGAGTGAGGGGCATTTTCTTTTCTACTCCATCTTTCTTCTTCGATTTAATTTTAACCAAATTTCATTTATTTTATATTATTCCTTGTCAGTGAAAGATGATAACTCTTCAGAATTTTCGACTAAAGAAGAGAGAAACAAAAATGTCTGGCCGTCGTCCTTCCTTTATCATAATGATAAATAAAATCTTTTGTACAAATTTCTTTTTAACACAATCTCATTATTCAATCTGAACTGCATTTTCATTTTTATGGAATAAAAAAAAAACAAAAGGCATGAACTCAATTTATAGAACTAAATTAGAGAGAGAGAGAGAGAGAGAGAAGATTTAGAGAGAGTGAGACAGTGTAAGGATTTTATAAAAATTCTATGTTGTATTTATTTAACCTATAAACACTAATGGGAGTTTTCAATCTTCATGAAATATGTTGGAAACTATATATATAAATATGCTTTTTAATTATATATATTAGGCGGTTTAATGGTTTTAAAACTTTAAATTTTTTAGAACAATTTCTTTTTTGAGTTTTTTGAGTTAAATCCTCACTGGGTGATTTATACTTTCTCTTGCATTTTCCAATCTTTTAATTGAATTGGAAAATCACTTTTAAACACCTCGAGGCGGTGTAATGCTGTATTATATTTCAAAAGCTTGTCTCGCTAGAAAACGACTTTCTAGTAGTGAAATTTTGATCCTCACTGGGTGCCCTTTAATTCAATATTTAGTGGTGTCTTAAAATGAAATTGACTTGAAAATTTATTTGGAATAAATATTTTTAAAAATATTTGAACAATATAAGAAAGTCCGAACAACATTTGTTAACTGAGTTAAATGAATTTGATTGGATCTAGATTGAAAATTTCCCATACATTCAGCCCTTGCCACATCTAAATTTGAAAAGAAAAATCATCTTTTTTTTAACCTCGAATATATTGTAATGGTTAGAAGCTTGTGTGTCGTTTTTACAAAAAATTGAGTCGTGATTTAGAAATACACTGGGTGCCTTATAAAAACAATAGCTGTAAATCTAAACAATTTATGGAAAAATCACTATGCTGTATAATTAGTCCATCAATAAGCATTTTTTACCTCTAACGCCGCCAATGGAATTAAATTTGTTGATGTAATAAAGATGAATATTTCATTTCCAAATTGATTTCCATTCTGGGTATGACGATAAACTACAAAAGGCCAGCAAAGGTTTCTGATCAGGAAATTTTGAGGAGCGTGATAAACACCTCTATAATTGCTGGTGTATAAGCATCAAAAGATGACCCTAAAAGGTCCACCCTGGTGGTAGCACGTGTTTGTCCAAAATATGAACAAATAGTTAACCCCAAAATGGGGTCAAAAAACTATAAAAATCAAATAGGTCTTAATACCAGAAATACTTTGTAAAAAAATTATTTTAAAAATAATTTTTTGGAGAAAAAATTTACCAGAAATAGATTTTTTGAAAATCAAAAAACATTATCATTAATTACATTTGAAAACAAAAAAAAAATAAAATCAAACCAATCTAAACCAAGGAATAATATTAATTTTCATAAAGAATCTATCCTAAAAATGTTGTCGTCATTAAATAACCCATTGAGGTTGATATGCCGTTAACAAAATAAAAAAACCAATCTAAACTAAAGAATACATACTATTCATACGAATCTATCCTAAAAATGTTGTTTTTGCAATAAATAACCCATTGAGGTTGATTTGCCGTAAAACAAAAACTAACCCAACCAATCTAAACCAAAGAATACATATTCTATTCAAATAATTATCTATTCCTAAAATGTTGTCGTCATTAAATAATCCATTTAGGTTGATATGCCGTAAAACAAAATAAAATATTCAATCTAAACCAAAGAATAATATATTCTATTCATAACAATCTATCCTAAAAATGTTGTCGGCTTTAAATAGCCCACTGAGGTTGATATGCCGTAAAAAAAAAATAAACCCAACCAATTTAAACCAAAGAATACATATTCTATTTGAATATAATCCTTCAAATCCTAAAAATGTTGTCGTCATTAATCCATTGATTTGATTTACGATATGCCGTAAAAAAAATAAACCAAACCAAAATAAACCAAAATCAATACATATTCTATTCATTTCTATCCTAAAAATTTTGTTGTCATTAAATAATATAATTTTAGGTTATATGCCGTAAAAAAAATAAACCAAACCAATAATAAACCAAAGAATACATATTCTATTCATATATGAATCTATCCTAAAATGTTGTCGGCATTTAATAACCCATTGAGGTAGATATGCCGTAAAACAAAATAAACCCAACCAATCTAAACCAAAGAATACATATTCTATTCATATGAATCTATCCTAAAAATGGTTATTCCTCATTCAGAAACCTTTTATATGTTCCAACAGATAGTTTATAAATTTTCATAGTAGCCAAATTGCCCCATATATATATGCTCATCCTTCAAATAGAATTCACTTCTTGGCAAATCAACAAAAGCTTTTTTTTGATCCTTTCATTACAAATGAACCAAAATCAAATAAAAAAAATTTTCTGGAAATAGCCAAACTGCGCAGATATTTTCATAATCGTTATTTGCCAGTTTGCCAACTCACTTCTATAAATTTGGTAATGCTACGAAAATTTAAAATGTTAGATAGATTATATTTATATACTTACCTATGAATACTTCATTTATTTAAATTACTTATAATTACGCTGGCCACTATTGTGAGGGTTGAAAATGCTAATTAATCAACCATTATATTGGTTTACCTAAAAAATCGTTGGTTCATTGTCTTTTTTTGATGTTATAAAGATTATTGATTTCATTTATTTGATTTTTTGGTTATTTTTCAAACAGTAACCATTTCTAGGTTACAAAAATTTTAAAGACCATTTCTGGATTTTTTCCATTCTTAGTTTTTATATAGTACCTATGAACACTAATGGGTATGTCCCAGTCCTCATAAATACGTTGGACACTATTGTAAGTGTGGGGTAATATGCTATCTAAGTAGTTTTCCAATAGCAGTGGTTTACCTACTACACGTCGCTGGCGAGTATTGTATTTTGTTGATGTTATAAAGATTACCATTTCATTTCCAAACTCCGTTTCGGTTATTCCTCATTCAGTAACCCTTTTTTGTAACAAAATTTTATATAATAAATACTTTATAATATAAGAAGAGAATATTTTTTATCTTCTAAGCTAAATATTTCTTCAATAGCCCAAGAAATATAAACCAGATCTTCCAAATTCATCCGGTTGGATTTTATCCGAATTTTCTTTTGGATGGTATTGGGATGTTATATACTGTACCTAGGAACACTAAAGTGTATCCAGCAGTGGTTTACCTACTTCATGCCGTCTGTTTCTAGCTTTTTTACAAAGAAAATTAGTGACATCTTCTCTTCTCTCTTAACTTCCTTATCTGGTTTTTTCTTTCTATGGGTTTTTTTCTTCTACCCTTCGATATCAATATATAACTTCCGTTAAGTTAACCGTTTAAATGTGTCAATATCTGCTAACTCATTCATGTCTTCTCTCTCTCTCCCCCTCACTCCTCTACTTCGTTAATTTACATATGTTTAATACGGCCCGTTAAAAAAAGTGTAAATTTCTTTTTCATTTTTTTTTGGAAGTAAAGTCTGATGATCCAAAGTCCTTTTAAAAGGGCTGTGGTGAAATAATTTATTACATGGAACCTTAAAGTAGTCTGTTTTTTTTTTTTTTGTTAAACATATATTTATATATATATTAATATATATATATATATTTTCATGAATCCTGCAGCCCATGAGGGGTTGTTTTTTCCACACGTTCTGAAGCCGCAGTAGAAGTGGTGTGTTTTGGGCAAATAAAAAGATAGAGTCCAACCCTTTTCAGGATGGTTTGAATTCAGATGGTTTTTCTTCTCCTAGATAAAGTTAGGCTACCCAAAAAGTTCCTCCTATTTTTAAATAGCTGCAGGGATGAATAGATGGATCTGTAAATTTTATATTAGGGTATAAATGCATGTGCAAAATTGTAATGAAAAATGGAATTGACAAACTCAGCACTCTGATTCAACAAACACAACATTGTCTGCTAACCATTAAATACCCACTGTTTCTTCTGAAATAAATAGTTCTTCAATATTTTAAAGAAATATAAACCAGATCTTCCAAATTCATCTGTAATTGAAGATCATTATTCATAGTTTGTATGGTATAATTTAATACACTTTAAATAAATGTTAAAATGTATCAAAGTGGTTTACGTACTTCAAAAAAATGAAAGTATTGTATTTTGTTGATGTTATAAAGATTACCATTTCATTTCCAACCTCCGTTTTGGTTATTCCTCATTCAGTAACCCTTTCTCAGGTTATAGGCCGCAAACAAAAATTTTTTTAAAATAAAAACATTTTCATGACATAAAAATTTTTAAAAAAATTTTTATGCATTTTAAATGATTTTTACTATAAACCTATATCAAATGGTTTTACTAGAATAATGAATTGAGTTTGATTTTTTAAAGAATGCATTGGAAATATTTTACTATAAGAATGCATTTTAGAAATGATTTTACTATAATTGAATTGTATTGGAAAATATCAGGATTTTTATAAGAATGCATTGGAAATTGTTTTTATAAGAAAAATTTGAAATGATTTTACTATAAGAATAAATTGAAATGATTTTATATATATATAACAATGCATTAGAAATGATTTTGGAATAAAATGTTTGGAAAGATTTTTATTAAAAACATTATTGGAAATTATTTTACTATAAGAATGCATTGAAATGATTTTTATATAAGAATGCATTTGAATGATTTTATACAAAAAATGCATTGCAATAATTTTACTATAAGAATACATTAAACAAAATGATTTTACTATATGATTTAAAAAAGTTTTTTAATATTTAAAATGCAATTTAAAAATATTTTACTTTTAAGAATTGTTTAAATAATGAATTTTACTAAAGAATGTATTGGAAATGGTTTTCTTTAATTGACATTTGAAATGAAAAATGTCATAAATTTGAAATCGATTTTTTAATATAATATAATGCAGGAAATTATTTTAATATATAAAATGCATTGGAAATAAATTTAATATAAGAATGCATTTTTTATGTGTTCTTTTTCGCCCTTGTATTTTATTTATTTCTTTCTTTTATATTTATATACAAAGTACCTATAACCACTAATGCCTATATCCCAATCTTCATAAATACGTTGGACACTATTTTAAGCCGGGGTAATAAAGTCTTTTTTTTATTATTCCATACGATTTATTTTTACCTACTTTTACGTCGTTGGTGAGTATTATATTTTGTTGATGTTATAAACATTACCATTTCATTTCCAATTTGTTTTGATTGATATTCAAATAAAGCACCCTTTTTAGGTTTATAAATTTTATTTATTAATATCATCATAAAATTAACGATATTGTATTGTAAAATCAAAATAGTAAATAAATTAGATTGAATAAGTATGTGTACTGTGTCCGTGTTCGATATTTGGACAAAAAAAATGTTTTTAGTAAATGTCTTAAGTTCTTTAATCTTAATAAAATTGTTTACTGCTGAATGTGAATGAGTTTAAATATTAATGTTTTTTCTGATCTGTGCAAACTGAAAAATTATTTTTTAACCTTTCCATATGTGTCGATAATTCTTGATAGCAAAAAAAATGGCTAAAAAATGATGAAGTGAAATTTTAAAATTTTCACTTTTATATGAACACTTGTTTAATATTGTAATTAGAGTTAAATGTATATAAATATCCCACTAGCAGTGAAATATTACTTCATTATTGCTGATTTTATTGTATTTTGTTGATGTTATAAAAATTTTAAAATTTCATTTCAACCTCCGTTTTGGTTATTCATCATTCAATAAAAATGGTTCAGGTTTAGCCAACAAAATTTAACAACAAAGCAATTTAATAATAATAATTATTCACTTTTGTTAATTTTAATGAAAATTTCATTGTTGAAATCCATTTTCCTTGTAAGTGTTAGGATTAAAAAGATGAAATACAGAATGCCGACATTTCTGTTGGTTCTAAGAATTTGTATCGGGGAATTCGCAAAAAAAATTTGGCAACGTCGTGCATTTTTATAAAAATTTTACAATCAAGAGATTTAAATATCGCTTCAGAAAAAATCATAAACGAAAATATTTTCGATTTTAAAAAATGAGGAAGGATTTTGAATAAACATTTTAAATCAATTTCTGCATATCATACTTATTATAAAACCCAAATTGTTGTGTGTGTGTGTCTGTTCGTTTATATATTGGATCGGATTTCTACATTTTTCAAACCGATTTCAACAAAAAAAAACAGTAAAATTACCTTGCATGGTTCTGACAGCGTACAAAAAATTGGAAAAACACAATTGTTTTTGCACGAAATCAATTTGAAAAAAACGATTAAGAGGCATAAATTTCGCGAGAATGAAATTTTAGACAACTCATATCGAGTTATACTTATTAT
Organism: Acanthosepion pharaonis; assembly: GCA_903632075.3. Classification (NCBI taxonomy): domain Eukaryota; kingdom Metazoa; phylum Mollusca; class Cephalopoda; order Sepiida; family Sepiidae; genus Acanthosepion; species Acanthosepion pharaonis. Next base: position 37,579 of record CAHIKZ030003865.1, on the reverse strand, counting down.
AAAACCCAGGTTGTTTGTTGTGTGTGTGTGTGTGTGTGTGTGTGTGTGTGTGTGTGTGTGTGGTTTTTATATATTTTCCGGATTTTTACATTTTTCAACTGATTTCAAATAAAACTTCACATTTTTTTTTGGCAGGTAGTGTTTCTTGTGTCTTGCATTTTTTTTTATTTTTACATTCAGAATGCTTTAAAAATAGTCATTTACAAGACAATTGTTTATAATAAAATTTATTCAATCGGTAGACTCATAACGATTGAAAACAATGTTTTTGTTTGAGTTTGGGTTTGACCAATTCGTAAAAAAAAAAAAAAAAAAAAAACTAATTAAGACATGTGTGTCCGTCAACCTTAAACAATAATTTTTGTCAATTTTATTTTTCAGTCTTTATGATGGTCGATACTTGATCTATCTCTTACTGTTACATCCCCGGGCAACGCCGGGCTCTACTGCTAGTAATTTATAAGACGTATATATTGCGTCGACATTATTATTCACTATCATATACCCTATTTTTTTAATCTGTTTTTATATGTCTTTACGTTTTAATCTTTTACATTATTCGAAATTGTAGTTTTAGAAAATTGCAAATTAGCATAGGAAAGATGCTAATTAAATAAGATGTTTCGTTAGAGCAGAAAAGCAAACCTTTTAATCAGCGGCACACCTAGGAGCCAATGAAAATATCACGGCACATTTAGCAAAATTTTTAAAGGGTATACATTCAAATGAAATAAAAGCATAGATTTTTAACAATACACACACAATATGAACCTACTTTATTTCAATGTTTCTATTCAGCTATTTGATGATTGTATGTTACGTTGACCAAATGTAATTGCATATATATATATATATATATATATATATATATATATATATATATATATATATATATATATCCTTACCGTTCCTAAAATATATCATAACAAGTGATGGAAAATGGTGTTTAATGTTGGAATGTTTTATGGTTGAAATGCAGGAATAGATTTGCATAAATTTTCAAAATTTAACGACACACCAATAGTATTCAACAAATATTTAGAACAAAGATTATTTGTTTATAAAATAAGTTTTCTTTGATTAAAATTCAAATATCTTTTCCCCATTATATAAATATTGTGACAGTTCTAATCACTTTTTGGCGTACTTTGTCGAAACGCTTTGCGTAGTCTATAAAATTAAATATAAAATATTGCATTTGTATTGCTCTTTCTGGTAACATTCTGAGCATAAATATATCCGAACAAGTGACGGAAATATTGTTCAACTAAACTGCGACAAAGCTACAGTTGCAGGTTTAAATGCCACCATTGAGAGAAGCAGCAGCATATTTTGAAAAGAATATAATATTTGTACGCAGTTGATTTTTTTGATGTTTCAAATATATATATTTGATGGCCTTTTCTGCTGAAAATGTTCATTTAATACGCAATGCTAGGCAGACTTTCTTTAATGAATTTTTTTTATATATATATATATATATATATATATATATATATATATATATATATATATATTGATCAGAGTTTTCCCCTTGAATTTCCTTTAGAGATCGTCAAACAAATTCTGATTTCGATCGTTAAATGTCCCCTTCCCAGAGGCACAAACTCTATATCCAACAAATATTAATAAGTATCGCGCATAGAATATATAAATAATTATACATATATATATTTATTTATATTTATATACACTTTTATATGCACACACACATATATATATATATATATATATATATATATATATATACATCATCCTTACTCACCGTTCTTAAAATATATCATAACAAGTGATAGAAAAGGGTGTAAATACGACAATATTCAAGGTAAAAATCATGGAGATAGACATGCATAAATTTTCACCTTTAACGACACATCAAGTGTATTCCTAAAGCCTATAGCAAAGATTGCCGCCAATATACGTTCTTTATTGTTCTGCTCTATCTTTTCCCAAATATATCAAGGTTGCTGAGCAGTTCCATCAGATCCTTGTGATATATTTTGTCGAAGGCCTTTGCGTAGTCTATGAAACATAGGTGCACGTCCTTCTGCATTGTTCTTTCCGATAACATTCTGAGCATTGATATCGCGTTCCTTTGCCGCCATATCTGGTCTGGTGCTCTTGCTATTCATCTTGAGGTTCTTGACAAAATCTAAAGAACGTTCTGTAATGAATTCGATTCTGATTTAGCATATCGACTTCAGTCTTTTTCTCATATCTTCATGGCAATTGCTCTGAGGATTTTCCGCTAATGCCTCGGTTACATGAATTTAAGCGCGCTACTAGATTGGCACTTAGGTCCCAGCCATTTACTGTTGAAACGACTAAATGCAACCGCCACTTCTATTCTTTCTTTTCGTTTCTTTTCTAATACTTCTTGCCAGTGGAGCTGCCGTTTACTTGCTTCCCTGATAATCCAAACTTACAGCGCCTGATATTCCCAAGATGTCGCCTATCTAGATACTGACCTGACTCGACGTTGCTTAACTTCGCTGATCGTACGGAAACGATAACCGGAGATTCAGCTTGTCACAAGGATGTTAGTCGACAATTGTTACCCACTGGACGTTATTAATTGTCATTCCTGCCAAGACTGAGGAATCTAATCGAAAATATATAGTTCGAAGAAATGTATCGCTGCTACCTCCGGGGATTGATGAGGTTAGCATTAGATTCGCTATGGTCTGGTGCCCTTGCTATTCATCTCGAAGGTTTCGACAAAATCCAAAGAAGAATATGTGATGTAATCGAACCTGACTTGGCATCTCGACTTCAGTCACTTTCTCACCGACGTCACGTGGCTTCCCTCTGTCTTTTCTACAAATATTTTCATCGCAACTGAGCTTTTTTTCCTTGCTGCCCTGGCACCATGTATTTAAGCGTGCTACTAGACTGGCATCTAGATCCCATCCTTTTATTGTTGCAATAGCTAAACGCAACCGCCACTTCTACTCCAACAGCTTCTTTTCTCGCACTTCTCGCCTGTGGAACCCTCTTCCGTTTACTTGCTTCCCTGATAACTAGAATCTTTAACAATTTAAATGTAACGTCAATCCACATCTTCTACCTACTTGAAGCCTGTTCCTTTTTTATCCTTTCCTAAATCCTCCTCATTCTCAATCTTTAACTCCCTGTAAGCCCAGATGGAACTACCTTGCTTCCCTGATAAATACAATCTTTAAAAATTTAAATGCAACGTCAATCGCCATCTTCTGTCTACTTGAATCCCGTTTATCTTATATCCTTTCCTTAATCTCCCGTTACTCTGCCTTTTTCCTCAGTTTCACTCTCTGTAAACCATCCCGATGTGTATTAGTGCTACTCCCGCCTTGCTTGGGGTGAAATGATTTAAAAAAAAAAAAAAAAACCAAAAACCTTGGCTATCTAATTTCAAGGTGATTATTTATGTGAAATGTACAACCATTTTATTCTCTTATATGGATGTCATTCGTGTCGTGAAAACTGTTAAAACAATAACTAAACTGTCAGAGGTATATGACCCCCTTCTCGGATCATTGGCTAAAATGGCGCTGAGCGAATGAAACCTGTGGGTGCTTGCGATGACCACACTTCGAACCTCGTGGACTGGTGCTATATAATCCCAAACAAAGAACTGTACCAAATAACAGAAATGACATTACTCGAGGACTTCCAACACCGGTGACAGCAAAAATGGCTAGCTCATATAATTAACAGAGAAAAATAGTTGCGTAATCACAGGCGGACCAATGCAGCGTCTCGGCAAAGAGAAAATTCTGAACTGGTTTTTACAGAACTGCAAACAAAGAGCTGTGACGGATAATGGAAACAGCAGCAACAACTAAAACGTGACTCAAAGAAAAGAATAATGACATAATCAAGATGCTGACATTCCACGTGACATCAAACAAAAAGTTAGGAAGGAAACTGCCATCAAAAATACGCCCTGGGTATGAGGATAAACTGAAAAATGGCTTTTTCATGTCAAGAGAAAACGAAAACGAAATATTCATTGGTTACAGAATGGACAGACAGCAGAAGTCGTGGAAAAGAATTTTGGCAGAAAGCAACGGTCCATTTATAGGCTACTGGCAAAATATGTATTTTGAAAGCTATTTAAAGAAAAATCGGAATTCAGGTTTTCATATCTATCTATCTTTGTTCGTATCTATCTATTACTGTCTCTATGCCTCATTTCATTTCATATCTATCTATCTATCTATCTATCTATCTATCCATCTATCTATCCATCTATCTATCTATCTATCTATCTATTTTTGTCCATATCTATCACCGTCTCTATGCTTCATATCTATCTATCTATCTTTCTATCTATCTATCTATCTATCAAAGTTTGTTCATATCTATCTATCATTGTCTATATGCTTCATTTCATATCTATCTATCTATCTATCTATCTATCTATCTATCTATCTATCTATCTATCTATCTATCTATCTATCTGTCTCTATGCTTCAAAGTTTGTTCATATCTATCTATCATTGTCTATATGCTTCATTTCGTATCTATCTATCTATCTATCTATCTATCTATCTATCTATCTAAGTTTGTTCATATCTATCTATCACTGTCTCTATGCTTCTTTTCATATCTATCTATCTATCTATCTATCTATCTATCTATCTATCTATCTATCTATCTATCTATCTATTTAAGTTTGTAAAAAATGAGAAAGGCCTATTATAATTGCTGGCGCATGCGCAAACCTGTCAATCAAAAGAACAGATGAGGAAACACGACGTGGTGTTCAGTGGGAAAAATCGTCAGGACACCAAACGCATTTTACATTTTGATAAAAGAAAATAAAAAGATAAAATTGTGATGAAAAAAAAAAATAAAATAAATGAGTCACTCAGACAGCATCGACGGAAAATAAAATGAAATCAAAGTAAATGTTGAAAAGTCACTGAATACGGCAAAAAATAAAGCAAATAGATAACAAAGAATTAGAAATAAAACATGGAAAAAAGTAAATGAGTCAAGACCGTCAGAGAAAAATCGAGAAAGAAAAAGAGGAAGAGAATAACGTCTTGAAGAAGTCACAGGTAGATTTTATTCTACTTTGGAAACTTTCACTTTTGCATCTATCTATCTATCTATCTATCTATCTATCTATCTATCTATCTATCTATCTATCACAGTCTATTAACATCTATCTCAGTTTATTCATATCTATCTATCTATCTATCTATCTATCTAAGTTTGTAGCCGGCGTGAGAAAGGCCGGCCATAATTGCTGGCGCATGCGCAAACCTGTCAATCAAAAGAACAGATGAGGAAACACGACGTGGTGTTCAGTGGGAAAAATCGTCAGGACACCAAACGCATTTTACATTTTGATAAAAGAAAAAAAATAGATAAAATTGTGATGAAAAAAAAAAAATAAATGAGTCACTCAGACAGCATCGACGGAAAATAAAATGAAATCAAAGTAAATGTTGAAAAGTCACTGAATACGGCAAAAAATAAAGCAAATAGATAACAAAGAATTAGAAATAAAACATGGAAAAAAGTAAATGAGTCAAGACCGTCAGAGAAAAATCGAGAAAGAAAAAGAGGAAGAGAATAACGTCTTGAAGAAGTCACAGGTAGATTTTATTCTACTTTGGAAACTTTCACTTTTGCATCTATCTATCTATCTATCTATCTATCTATCTATCTATCTATCTATCACAGTCTATTAACATCTATCTCAGTTTATTCATATCTATCTATCTATCTATCTATCTATCTATCTACCTATCTAAGTTTGTTCATATCTATCACTGTCTCTATGCTTCATTTCATTTCATATCTATCTATCTATTTCAATCTGTTCATTATCTATCTATCTATCTATGTCTGTTCGTATCTATCTATCTATCTATCTATCTATCTATCTATCTATCTATCTATCTCAGTCTGTTCATATCTATCTATCTATCTATCTATCTATCTATCTATCTATCTATCTATGTCTGTTCGTCTATCTATCTATCTATCTATCTATCTATCTAAGTTTGTTCATATCTATCACTGTCTCTATGCTTCATTTCATTTCATATCTATCTATCTATCTATCTATCTATCTAATTTGTTTATATCTATCTATCACTGTGTCTCTGCCTCATTACATTCATATCTATCTATCTATATAATTTTTTTCATATCTATCATTGTCTCTCTGCTTCATTTCATATCTAGCTATCTAGGTATGTAAGTTTAACATCTATCTATCTACTCATTTTATATATATGTATATATATGTGTGTGTGTGTGTATATGTGTATCTATCTATCTATCTATCTATCTCAGTTTTTAATATCTATCTATATAAGTTCATATCTATCTACCTATCTATCTATCTATTCATTATATATGTGTGTGTGTGTGTGTATCTATCTCAGTTTTTCCGATCTATCTATTCATTATATATATGTACGTGTGTATATATCTCAGTTTTTTCTATCTATCTATCTATCTATCTATCTATCTATCTATCTATCTATCTATCAAATTTGATGAACGTATGTAGCATAATAACTTTAATTTATATTAAGTAGCTATATTGTGTTGTGTTCAGTTTTTCTTCTTTACGGGAAAATAATGAACGCTTCCGAAATGGCGGATGGATCCGCCATTGATTCGATCTTGACAAGATTTCAGTCCAATCATTGCCAGCTTTATAAAATTTGCAAATTCATCGTCGATCTGACTCTGCATGCTACCAGCCATTGCAAACATCGGCTCTGTTCCATTGTAGCTCTCTCTAATTGGATCGATCATAAATTTAAGTGAAAGCTAAACGCTAACCCCAGCATGTCACCCACTCATAGATCTAATTCTGAAACCTCTTCTAGGGCATATTATATTGATAGCTAAAGGTTGCCTCAATTTTGCCTCGATAACGGAGCATTTTAATCAATAAGAACTTTAGATTAGAGAGACAGGCTAAAAGCATATTTATCCTGATTTGAATTCGTTAATATATATATAGAATATATAGATAGATAGATATAGATATAGATATATATAGATAGATAGATAGACAGGCTAAAAAGAATATTTATCTTGATTTGAATTTGTTAATATATATATATATATATATATATATATATATATATATATATATATATATATATATATAGATAGATAGATAGATAGATAGAGACAAAAAAGCATATTTATCCTGATTTGAATTCGTTAATATATATATATATATATATATATATATATAGATAGATAGATAGATAGATAGATAGATAGATAGACAGGCTAAAAGCATATATATCCTGATTTGAATTCGTTAATATATATATATATATATATATATATATATATATATATATATATATATATAGAGAGAGAGAGAGAGAGAGAGATAGATAGATAGATATGAATGAAATGAAGTAGAGAGACAGACACTGATTGATAAATATGAACAAACTTATATATTTGGATATATATATGTGTGTGTGTGTGTACATATACATTTATATGCATATATATATATATGCGATACACACTCACACACACGGAAACGCATGTATATATATGTGTGTATATATATATATATATATATATATATATATATATATATATATATATATGCATATATCTGTATATATACATAATATATATATATATATATATATATATATATATATATATATATATATATATATATATATATATATATATAAGATAGCTAGCTAGATAGATAGATAGATAGATGACTGAAATGAAGCAGAGACAGAACGTGATTTGAATTGATAGGTTGACAGACATGAACAAACTGCGGACCTTTTAAATATATATGATAGAAACTACGCCATTTCTCAAGTAAGGGTCGTCAATGACTCGTCACCTTTCCTTTTATATATATATAATTTTGGCTAAAGAAAAGTACGTTTTAAGGATTCTAAAAAATATTTGGAAGTATTTCTGACTTATGGCGCATACTCTGTTTAATGTGTGAAAGCCATCTTCAGGCCATGTGTTCAAGCATGTCGTTACGCGGTATTGACCTATGTGTTCACTATTTTATTAACACACACTGTATCCCTGATAGAGAGCACTTCCCCCATAAATATAGCATACCACAAACCTATATCTTTACCACCTTCACATACACCCCCACGCCACAAAACAAACGAAACAATCAAAAGTTTTAAGTGAAACGATCAACAACGCTCCGGGAGACATTCTGACGCCGAGGAAGACGCTCTGCTTTGTCATCGTGGAGAATAAACAGATACATTTCGATGGAAGAGATTGCTAAGAGTTTGAAAATATATATATATATATATATATATATATATATATATATATATATATATATATATATATATATATATATATATATATATATATATATATATATATATATATATATATATATATATATATATATATATATATATATATATATATATATATATATATATATATATATATATATATATCCATTTTTTATGTATATTTTACTTATCAAACAAACGGAAAAAAAATAAGTGACGTTTCACATACGGCTGGCCTTACACAAGCAGGATTGTTCATAAACATTTTCGATTCTCAAACGTCGAAGTGCAGTTGAAATGCACTGAAACCAAGTTGCATCTTTGTAGTGGGTAAAATGGTTTTGTCTATATGATAATATTATAATATATATATATATATATATATATATATATACGAATTATACGACCTTCCCAACCAGACACTCCCTCTGTAGCTAAATAGTTTAGCACATCAGGCAATATGACGATTCCATGTCGGATAGAGGTTCGGGTTCTGTCGGAGGACACGTGTATTTCATGAAATTTCTCGGACATTCAGGCCGGTAAATGTGGTTAATACTGTTTATTGTAAACAGAGCGTTTACTTTAATATTTATATCTATAAGCATAAAGTATAAACAATAAATATATTAAAATAATTGTCGTACTTAGTGCATTTCATAATATATGGTGTCATTTGCTTACGTTGATATGCTTCGAGCATATATGAGCGTTCGGGAGAAAGCGTCCGAAGTTTGTACTTGTAGTAATTCGACCTTGCTAACCGGACGCTTCCCCTGTAGCTATATAGTATACCACGCCAGACTATATGATCTTTCCGTGTAGGATACTGGCTCGATTCCTGTCGGAGGACACATATTTTCTATGAAATTTCTAGGATATTCAGGCAGGTAAATGTGGTTAATTAGAAATTTAGCCTTTACTTAAATATTTGTATCTATAAAAATAATACATAAACAATAAATATATTAAAATATTTGTCGGACTTAGTCCATTTCATTATATATAATGTAATTTGTTTACGTTAATATTTCCTTCGAGTAGGCTCATCCATTTCATTTATATATATATATATATATATATATATATATATATATATATATATATATATTTAAATAAAATTATGTATATTTAAATAAAAAGAAAGAACAGTAAGATATGTAATCCGGTGTTCTTACTGATATTTTTATTTTTTTTACAAAATAGTGCTCAATGTAAATTTGCAGAGCATTCATATTATAAATTAACTGATTTAAAAATATGTTTTTTCGCTACACAGTAATAACCATGTTTCAAAAATGGAAAAATATATATATTAGGGTACTCATCTACCATTTTCACGCTACCAAAGGTTTCATATGCGCCAATATTTGATATGGCAGAAGAATCGTCAGCTGGTCACGATGATTATGATGCCATTCCAAATATTGAATATATAATGTTCTGTACCACGGATGTTCGCTTCTTGTCGGGGTGAGAGATGCGTGATCGAGTGAGTCTGAGAGCAATGTTCGGAGTTCATAACTCCTTGTTGGGCCACCCTTGGCGACGAGGTCGAAGACGGGGATCAAGAGTAAGCGAAAGCAATCCCAATGACAACAAGCGGATGACGATGACAACAGATCTCAACGGCTGAAGCAGCGCATGGAGAGGGCTACGCATGACGGACATGCTATAGAAGGCGTCAGTCGAAATTATAACAGAGTCACTGGCAGTCCGTTTTAGTTTTCATAACTGGATTACTAACTCTATATGTGCCGTCGAGTATGTAAGGGCACTTTCTTCCATTTTGATTTTGCT
>CAHIKZ030003865.1:0-17500 GCA_903632075.3 Acanthosepion pharaonis | reverse complement strand
CCCGAATCATCATTCGATCAAGAATTGAATCATTCAATTATTTCCAATCGTGTAAGTTACAGATTGGTAATATGAACAGTAGACAAGAACAAAAATTTAAATATCTTGTAGGTGTTTTAGCAGACGACACAAAACGTGACATTGAAATCCCAAGACGAAAGCTGCCTTCTGTTAGCTAAGCAAAGTATTAAAAATCAGGAAATTTTCGTTAGAAACAAAGAAAAGGGTTGCTGTATTAATTCGTTTGTGTACTTGTAAAATTCTGGAAAATAGACCGACGTACTTCTAGAAGTTCCTTGGACTAAGTCGTGAGGCCAGAATTTACATCCCCGTGGTTGTAAAATATTGTAAAGCATACCGACTTAGATTTCGCGGGTTGCTGTATTAATTCGTGGAGTCAGTACATTCCTGTACTTGTAAAATAGTGTGAAGTAGACTAACGTAGATTTCGTGGTTCATTGTACTAATTCACTTTGCACATCCCTGTGCTTGTAAAACGAGCGTTTTATTCATTTAATTTAGAGTAACCATTAATGGTTTTGATGTAAATGTTTTCCTAAAATTAAATGATAAAGAACCATGGAAAAAAAATATGAATATTTTAGTTGACATCAATTTAATCACCTTTAAAATTTGTAAATTTATTAAAATTGCAACTCTTTTGAATCGATTCACGGTTTTATCTTTTACATTTACTAATCATTAATTTCAATTTTGACTTTCTCTCTCTATACCAGCTATCATTATTGATATTTCCTAAGCGTCACTTAAACAAAAACAATGACACAAGTGTGAAGCTCTCACTTGGTTATCGAAATATTTAGACTTAAACTAGCATGGGTTGGTGGATTTTATGACATATTAACTTTAGCTGAGTTATCTAATGCGGAATTTTATGAGACGAAGCAATACGATTTAAACTTCAGCCTATTTGTAAAACTTTGTCGGGTTTAAAACTGAATCTATTGGTAAACATTGGTCAGGTTTAAAACTTATATTGGTAAACATGAAAAGCTTTAAAAACTTATATTTTGACCGAAAAGTTGAGTCTATTCTAAACATTATTCTACTTGACTTGACCATGTGTGTAAAAGGCTTTAAAGTTGAGTCTACCATTATTTAAAGTTGAGTCTATTGGTAAACATTATTCTAGCTTAGACTTGAGACCATGTGTAAATTTTGACCGGCTTTAAAGTTGAGTCTATTGGTAAACATTATTCTGATTTAGACTTGAGTATACTGGTAAATAAACTCAAAATATATCGGTTTTAAACTTGAGCCTGTCGCTAAACATTGGTAGGGTTTAAACTTGAGCCTATTGGTAAAAATTTATCCGCTTTAAATTTGAGCTAGTCGGCAAACATTGGTCGGGTTTACACTTAGTCTACTGGTAAACATTCAGTTAGATATATGGGATACGTTATACACGTTCAGGCGATCATGTATATTTCGATACATCAATGACGGGGCAGATGTTTTTTCCCGCGGTAGGTTGCCATTTTCTTTCTGCGTTAGATCAAGGTTAGATAACCCTGTCAGTACTGCTATTTACACATAGTTGGGAGAAGAGGAGAATCCATACCTTTCCCAAGGGTATTATCACGTCAGTCCCTTATGTGCCATGCGTGATACACGCTTAGGCGATCATGTATCTTTCGATATATGACTGACGAGGTAGATTTTTTGGCTGCAGTAGGTTGCCATTTCTTTTTGCGGTAGATCAGTTGCTATCCAAGGTTATAGAACCCGGTCGATACTGCTATTTATCCACAGCTTGGGAGTGGGGAGAAGAAGAGGATTCATACCTTTCCCAAAGGTATTATCGCGTCAGTCAGTCAGTTATCTGTCATGCGTGATACACGCTTAGGCGATCATGTATCTTTCGATACATGACTGACGAGGCAGATTTTTCTACAGTAGGTTGCCTTTTCTTTCTGCGGTAGACTAGTTGCCATCCATGTCTATAGAACCCAGTCTGTCCTGCTATTTACCCATTCCTTTCCCAAGGGCATTAGCACATAAGTGAATGTAATGGATCTGACTGGAATTTGAATTCCTTAATCCGAACCTCTATTCATTACTCCACCGTGCCTCCATTAGATGGGCGTAAAATTGAATCTATTGGTAAAAATTGGCCCGAATTTTACTTGAATTTTATCGATAAACATTAGTCGGGTTTGAACTTGACTCTATCAGTAAACATTCCGTTTAGGCTTGAGTCTATCGATAAAAATTGACCTGGTTTAAACCTGATTATATTGGTAAATATTGGTTTGATTTAGATTTGAGCCTATTGGTAAAAATTGATCCGAGTTATACAAATGCCTATCGGTAAGCAGTAACCGGGTTTGAAGTTGAGTCTATCAGTAAACATTGACCAGGTTTATGCAGATGTATCTAGGAAAATCTTTGTTGTGTTTTGAGTTTACCGTTTAATATGTAAGTCTTTAAAAAAAAAATCTTATACATACGTCCACAGACAGACTGTTTCGCAGCTCATCAGTGCGGGTAGACATCCGGTCGCCTCTAGCTAGGATCGAAACCTGACTGACTTGGTGTCAGTCAGAGATTCTAAGCATTAAGCCGTCAGCGCACGGCAACGATAAAAGTGGATTTTTAGCGTATTTTTTTATTTTTCGAAACACGCCCAGTGACCGACAGTGATTCGATTCGCTTTTGCGAAGAGTCTCGCTATATAGCTATAAATAGTCACTGTTTACCAACCAACACCTCCTCCCCAGAGAGCTCAAGTGAAATTAATTTTTCAGGAGCCAATAAACGTCATCCACAGACAGACTGTTTCGCTGTTTCACAGCTCATCAGTGCGGTTAGACATCCGGTTGCCTCTAGCTAAAAAGAGAGAAAACGTAAACGTTTTTGGTTGTAATGTGGATTTTTTAAAAAGATATTATGGTTTATTTTCCATAATTTTACTACACGTGTTTCCGGTCTCGTGACCGTCATCAGGCAAAGCGTGGAGATTTCCACATATTATTAATTTCTTTTTCTTATGTTTTTCGAAAAATTTCTTACAGCTAACAATAACACATTTCTAAAAACACATCTAATCTTTCGTGTCCCGTTATTACCTGAATGTATTTAAAAACAAAAACAAATAATTTTCCATGCCTGATGATGTCAGAATGAACAGATGAAAGTACTAGCAAAAAAGACCTTATACAAATTGAATTTATTAACAACAGGGATCACAACATTCATCTAGAGGTTCGTGGGTTAATGTAATTTTAATAAATTTGTTTGCGAAGATGTATTCTCGCCATTTATATCATTAACTTCACTAATCTGTTTTTTTGAATGAATGATTATATATATATATATATATATATATATATATATATATATATATATATATATTTATATATATATATATATATATATATATATATATATATATAAATATATTGTTCCACATCCACAGACTGTTTTCGTTTATCACAGCTCATAATTGTGACTAGACATCTAAATTGCATAAGCCAGGATCTAAACCCACAAATCTGGCATCAGTTGCAGTATCTACCCATAAGCTATTGGAGCAAGATGGAGAAGAAGGGGGATTTTAGCGTATTTATTTTTAACAAACACACCAGTGGTGAAAACTCAATTCATTGGAAGATACTTGCATTAGCAGCAGTAGTAATCATTTCAATTAAATTCGCCTAGACAACCAGTTGTCTGGGAGCATATTTATTTATATGTATATATTCTTTTATATAACGTCTGATAAGTTTAATAACATTATCATTAAACGAATTAAATAAATCACAATATTGATATATATTTTTTATAAAATCTAAGTATAACGTCTTATATATATATTATCAAAGATGATACATATTTTTTTAATCAATTTAAACAATATATTAAGCAATATACGGAAAGATTAGTGATGATAGTCTGTTTGATGTTTACTACATGGATGATTTCAAAATAAACGATAAACACGTGCATATAAGACGCTGGAAGCGAAAAATCGCACCGCAGCTCATGACGTCACACATGACCACGCGAAGTGAATTCAAGAAGTATTAAGTCTGGGAAGCTGTTGGTATAAACCAATGATTTCTGTTACCAATTATAGACATTTAAGAATATTTGTTGAGATTATTTTTTTATATTTATATATATATATATATATATATATATATATATAATATATGTTAGTAGGTTATAAATAATTATATTAAATAGAATTTATTTTGAGTTACGTGAGTGTCTTTTTATCGTTTCAAAAAAAAAAAATCTTTCACGACCCAATGCCATTGTTCAATAAAATTCTATATATATATTAAAAATAACTAGATGTTTTATATGCATATATATATTATATAATAACATATATAACGCTTTTTAAATTCTATTTAAATTATACAAATATGAAGAAAAATTTAATTACAATATACACAACTGGAAATGGCTAAAGAATTGTCCGAAAATCAGAATTTTTGTTACACCCAGGGAAGATGAATCAAATTGCATGGGTTTAAAAACATCTGACCTGGAAAATGATTTTTTTAAAGTTTTTCCTTTGTTGCAAGTCATATTTGTTTGATTATTAGAAAAAAAACAGCTCGTTCGGAAAATTTGGAATTTTTTATAAATGATAACCAACCTGCATATGCAGTTATGTGTGTTTATTTTGCCAATAAACATTAGCACGCATTCTCAACCTGTATTAATCTTAGTTGTATTTTAATTTGTTTCTACAATTAAAACAAACATCTTGTCGGCTTACCTTCCCAACCTCTCAAACTTTGCCCCTCCCCAACTTCTGCGAGGGATTGGCATGACATTTTGACACCCTGTCGTCTTCCCGCGCGTGTTCATCTGCCGGTGACGTGTTCACACACTCAAATGTATTCTTCGTTTGATCTTTTAATTCTTAATTAAACGAAAACGGTCTGAAGTTGGCCGGGAGGCGATTCCGTGGGTGTGGGGCGAGCATGAACTTGCTTCAGAGTTGCAACTGGTGGTGTGCCTTGCGTTCAAGCCTTGCTGAATATATTTACTTCGTGCCAAATAGAAAAAGGGAAAATGTAAAATTAAAATGGGTTATGGCGGTGGTGGGGAGAAATATTTTTTACTTCTCAAAAGGTTCCTTCTTTAAATTTCATTTTTTTTTTTCATATTTTGATATATTTGTCTTTCTTTCTTGATGCATTTTTCATTTTTTTTTGCCCAAGTACTCATAATAAATTCATCCAGTTATCTTATCATTTTTCGATTTTCTTTTCATTCTTGCTTTCTTCCATTTTTTTTTTGTATCTATCTTTTTAACTTTTTTCTTTCTCCTTCCTTTTTATATCATTCTTTTCTCATGTTTTTTTTTTCGTTTTCTTTTTAATATTCTTTTTTAGTCCATTAACTCTTCCATTTCCTTGGCAATAATATTATATCTTTTTATTTTTTTTCTTTTCCTTTTTTCTTTCCAAATTTTCTTTCCTTCCTTCCTTTCTAGTTCTCCTTATATCTATTCGAAATATTTTCTTTATATAAAAAATCATTCTTTCTTTATTCCATTCTTTCTTTTTTTTTACTAAAATTTTTTTCCTTTGCACAAAATGATTATATCTTTTATTTCTTTCTTTCTTTTTTCTTTCTTTCTTTCTTTTTTCTTTCTTTCTTTCTTTCTTTTTTTTCATATTTCATCTCTTAATTTCTATCTTTTGTGTATCAAATATTCCTTCCTTTCTTTTCCTTCCTTAAATCTCGAACGCCCTCTATTTCTTTAACAATCACAAATATTTTCCATCTTTCTTTGATTCATTTTTTCTTTGTCAAATCTTTTGATATCCTTCTTCCTTCCTTCTTTCTTTTCAAACTCTCTTTTCTCTTTCTTTGTTTGGAATTTCATTTCATTTTTCCTTCCTTCCTTCCTCCTTTCTTCCTTCCTTTTCTTTCCTTACTCTCTTTCTTTTGTGAGTTGTCAATCCCTTTTACCGTCTTTCCTTCCTTCCTTCCATCGCTTTTTCATTTCTTCCTTCCTTCCTTCATTCCTTCCTTCTTCCTTCTGGTCTCTTTTCTGTTTCATTTGTGTTTTTTTTCGTTTGTCCGTTTCTTTCCTTCCTTCCTTCATTCCTTCCTTTCCCCTCCTTCATTTCTTTGTCATTCCTTCCTTCCTAAAAACTTTCTTCTTTCCTTCCTTCCTTCTTTCAGAATTACCGTCTTTCAATTCTTTGTCAATATTTCGTTTACCGTATTTCCTTCCTTCCTTCCTTCCTTCCTTCCTTCTTTATTTCTTTCCAGGAAATTCCTTTCTTTCTCTTTCTTCATCTTTGTTAAATACTTTTCACCGTCTTTCCTTCCTTTTCTTAAGGACGTTTAATTTTTTTGGATCCTTCCTTTCATATTTATTCTTTAATTCTATATTTCAATTTCATTCTTTTCTTTCTTTGTCATATATTTCTTTTACCTCTTTCCTTTTCCTTCTTTCTTTTTTTCTTTTTTCTAAATTCCTTCATTGTTTGTCATCTTCTCTTTCTTTGTTCAAATTTTCTTTACTGTCTTTTTTTCCTTATCACATTCCATTCTTTCTTAATTTTTCTTTCTAAGGGTTTTTCATTTTTCTTTCTTTCGACAACAAATTATTTCTTTTTTTTTTTCCTTCTTTTCTTTAGTTTTCTTCTTTGATTTTTTTCTGACCTTTTTTTTTGAAAAGGCGTTTTGATCTCTGCTTTTCACTTTTCTCAAATTTTTTCTTTTTTTTTATTTTGTGTACAATAAAATCTTTTCTTTAACTCTTGTTTTACTTCTTTTTTTGAAACACGACTTTTCTATTCAAATCGTTTCTTTAAGAAAAACTATATATCATATTGAAACAAATATACGATAAGAATGCTTTAAATCCTGGTTAGTAAAAAATGATTGGTTATTTTACTATAACATGGCGTATGGATTTGATTTTACAGCAAAATGATTAAAAATTGATCAAAAAAAATGATTTTTACAATTAAATGCATTGAAAATGTCAGGATATGACGCCAAAGAGAACATAAACTTTTACCGGCAAGAATATCCCTAATTATTATATTTAAATTTTTTCTCACTTTCGAAATATATTTTTATTTTTAAATTGTTGTCTTTTATTTAATATATTTTTATATAAGATAAAATCTTTCAGTATATGCATTGAAATGATTTTACTATAAGAATGTATTGAAATGATTTTTAGTATAAGAATGCATTGGAAATGATTTTTTATAAATGATTTTATATAAGATGCATTGGAACTTTTTTTAAAATAAGAATGCATTGGAAATGATTTTATTAAATCAAATAATTTTACTATAAAATTTGAAATGATTTTTTTAAAGAATGCAAATGCATTTTTAATAAAAATTATTATAAGAATAAGAATGCAATGGAAATGATTTTACTATAAGAATGCATTGAAAATGATTTTTACTATAAGAATGCATTGAAATGAATTTTACTATAAATATTTTATTATATGCATTGAAATGATTTTATTATAAGAATGCATTGAAAATGATTTTATTATAAGAATGCATTGGAAATGATTTTACTATAAGAATGCATTGAAATGATTTTATTATAAGAATGCATTGGAAATGATTTTACTATAAGAATGCATTGGAAATGATTTTACTATAAAATGCATTGGAAATGATTTTAAGATAATTTAAATGATTTTAAATGATTTTATTTTTTTACTATAAGAATGCATTACTCTATTTTTACTATAAGAATTCATTGGAAATGATTTTATTATAAAACATTGGAAATGAATTTTATTGAAAATGCATTGAAAATGATTTTATTATAAGAATGCATGTATTTTAACTATAATGCATTGGGAATTTTTATTATAAGAATGCATTCGAAATGATTTTACTATAAGAATGCATTGAAATAATTTTACTATAAAATGCATTGGAAATGGTTTTACTATAAGAATGCATTGGAAATGATTTTATTATAAAATGCATTGGAAATGATTTTACTATAAGAATGCATTGGAAATGATTTTATTTTTAAGAATGCGATATTGAAAATGATTTTTATATAAGAATGCATTGGAAATAATTTTACTATAAGAATGCATTGGAAATGATTTTACTATAAGAATGCATTATTTTGATTTTACTATAAGAATGCATTGGAAATGATTTTTATAAGAATGCATTGTAAATATATATTTTATAAAATGCATTGGAAATGATTTTACTATAAGAATGCATTGGAATGATTTTACTATAAGAATGCATTGAAAATGATTTTACTATAAGAATGCATTGGAAATGGTTTTACTATAAGAATGCATTGGAAATGGTTTACTATAGAATGCATTGAAATGGTTTTACTATAAGAATGCATTGATTGGTTTTAATAATTTTGCATTTTTTACTATAAGAATGCATTTTTCTATAAGAATTTGAAATAAGAATAAACATTGGAAATGATTTTTATATAAGGATGCATTGAAATAAAATATTTTTTATATAATACTATGCTTTATAAATGATTTTTGTATAGGAATGAATGGAAATGGTTTTACTATAGAATGCATTGGAAATTTTTTAGTAGACTTGAAATGGTTTTACTATAAGAATGCATTGGAAATGTTTAAAAAGAATGCATTGAAATTTTTATAAAATTCATTGCGACAGCAATGCATTAACTGTTCGGTTATAAAATGATTGTCGATTTTTCTATAAGGTAACGAAATCCTTTTTATCTTAATGCATTCCCATATTTTTTATATATATATATATATATATATATTTATATAAGATATAAATATTTACTATAGTGTTGTGTTTTATTATGTGTTAAATAGTTTATTATAAGAATTTTTGTTGTTGGTTTTGTTACATAATTTGTGTTTTTATAAAATACATTGGAAACATTTTACTATAAGAATAATTGGAAATGGTTTTACTATAGTCGTATGTATTTAATTAGATGCATTGGAAATTCTTTTACTATAAAGAATTCTTGGAAACAGTTTTTTTTTATTCATTTTTTTTCTCTTGCTTGGGAATGGTTTTAAAAATAAAAATGCATTGGAAAAAATAACTCGCATTAAAGTGAAACGTGAGAATGCATTGAGATCCTATAAGGATGCATTGGAAATAATTTTCGCATTGGAAATGTTTTAATAAGAATGCATTGGAAATATTTTATTATAAGAATAAAACCAATGTTTTATTTTAAGAATCATTTTTAATGGTTTTACTTAAGAATTTTTTTTTTTTTTTACTATAAAGCCAAATTAATTTACTAAATGCATTGGGAATGATTTTACTATAAGAATGCATTTTCAAAAACATTTACTTCCTTTCATTGTTTTTTTTTTTTAAGAATGCATTGTAAATGATTTTTTTTCATTGGCTTTGTCGAATTATAAAATGCATTGGAAAAATTTTTATAAATGCATTGGGAATTTTTTTTTTGGGTGCATTGGGAATGGTTTTTACTATCAAGAATGCGTGGAAATGGTTTTTACTACGAGGATAAAAATTTTTACTATCCATGAAAAAAATATTCTTAAACGCAAAGCCCTTACTTAAGAATGCATTGGAAAAAAAAAAAAATGCATAATAGCGGCGAAAAGATTTAATTTTATTTAAGAATTAACCCCATTCATTGGGAATTTTATTATAAAAAATTCGAAATCGTTTATATAAGAAAACATCTATATATATATTCGGCTGGTTTTATATAAGAATGCAAATTTTTTATATAAAAATGCATTGTGCTCAAACATTTTACTATAACAGCTAGTAAATCTTTTATATAAAATCCCTAATGATTTTATTATAGAGTTACTAGATTTTTCAATGAATAGTTTGGTTTTTACTACCAATGCATTGGGAATTTTCTATAGAAGCTGGAAATGGTTTTTACTATAAGGTATGACATTATAAGCATTTTTTAAGTGCAAGATGTGCTGAGCTCTATAAGATGTATGTAACTTTTGTTATAAGAATCATTGTAAATATCTTATTTAGTACATTGAAATGATTTCTCTATCTGCTATCTGTCTATCTATCTATCTATCTATATATATATATATATATATATGTATCTATTAATCGATATCCTCTGTTTCATTTTCATCTAATCTATTGGAAATGATTTTCATCTATCTATCTATCTATTTATCTATCTATAATAAATATGATTTTTACTATCTTTTCTTGAGATGATTTAAAGAATCTTTGTTTTCTTTATTATCTATCTGCGTGGAAATTTTTCTATTTCTTGGAAATGTTTTATCTATAAGAATGCATTCTCTTATTTATCTATATCTGCTATTATTTCTATCTATCTATCAGGTCTATCTATTTATCTTTTCTGTCTATCTATCATCTATCTAATCTCTATATTATCATAGATCTATCTGTTTTAATCTATTTATAAATGATTTTGTATCAATCTATCTATTATTTATTACTTTATCTTACAGTATTTCCTAAATAATTTTTAAATCTGTTTATAAAAATGTTAATATCCGTCTATCTGTTCAGTTAAAAGAAGATTTTATCTATCTATCTATCAATATCTATCTATCTTTATCTATATATATCTATCTGTTTGTGTTTGTTTCTATCTATTGTTTTATTTATCTATCAATTTTGTTTTAACATGTATGATTAATCTATTCATTTCAATCAATGAATCTATCATCTATTAGTACCTAGATTTCTATTTATCTTTCTATCTTACTACTTGTTTTTTTTTGATGTTATTTTCGGATTTTTAAACATCTAATTCATAAGTAACTATCTATATATATATATATCTTCTTTCGATAATCAATATCCTCGTTATATCTTTCTATCTAATTATGTCTATTTATCTATCTATCTAATTAAATCTTTTCCACGTTTCTTCCCTTATCTAAAGTCTATGTCTTCCTTTCTTTTTCGTTTTTAAAAATTAAAAATTTTTTTTTTCGGAATTCATTTTTTAAGTTCTATCAATCATCTATTTTTTTTTTTTATCTATCATATATATACTGAAATATATCCTATATCTGTTTTACTATAATCATATATTTTCCGTTTTAAATTAAGTATATATCTATATCATATATATTAAATATAAATAGATAACTTCTGGCTGGTTTCACTAACCCCAAATTTATTTTAAAATCTAAATTTCCCTTTGAAATCTCCAGGCTGTATCTCACTAATGCAATTTGATTTTATTTGAATTCCTAAGATTTATCAAATAATCTATCTTTCTCTAAATTCTATCATTCCTATTTTCAAGTTATCTTTCTAATACAGAAATCTTTGCCATGACATCTACCTAAAAAATATATTCCCAATTATCTGTTAAAAAAAAAAGATATTGTATCATCATATTTATCAAAAATATCTATCTAATCAAAATATCAGTATGGATTTAAATATATATCTATATATCTATCTATCTATATCGTTTCTATTTATCTATATATATTCATCTATCTATATCCATCTAATGGCTATCTATCTATCAAATCATTCAAAACTTCTATCTATCTGATATCTATCTCAAATAACAGTATCTAAAGTCTATCTATTATCTATCTATCTATCTATCTATCTTATCTATCAAAATATTATCTATCTATCTATCTATTATGTATCTATTATATTTCAATATATATATCTATCTATCTATCTATAATCTATATATGTATGTATGTTCTATCTATCTATCTATCTATCTCATCTCCCTATCATCTATCTATTTTCATCTATCTAACACTCTATTTATATCTATCAATCTATTTATCTATCTATCACTATCTTCTATCTATATATTTATCTATCTATATATCTATATCCTTATATATATATCTATCTTTCTATCTATCTATCTATGTTAACATATTTCTATCTATGCTGTCATATAAATCTATTCTATCTATCTATCTATATCAAAATATCTATCTATCTTTCTATTGTATCTATCTATCCTCCATCTAATCTATCTATTGTCTATAAACCATAATTTATCCTCTACATAATTTATATTGAACTCTATTTCATCTATTTTATTATCTATCTCATTCCTCTTTTCTTTATATCATTTAAATGATAACACCTCCTATATCTATCTATCTATCCATCTTCTATTTAACTATCTATCTATCATATTGTTTTTCTAGAATATAACTATATCAATTCTATCTGTCCTTAACGATCTATCTTCTTCATGATCTATTTTTATATCAATTCATTCCTATCTTTCTCATTTCTCGAATTCTCTGTTCTATTTAATCTTGGAATATTGTCTACATCTATTTATCAATTTATCTTTTTACATCTATGTAACTGTTCAATATCTTCATCCGAATAATTTATTTATCTTAATTTGTTCCGAAAAGTATCTAAATTTCCTTTCTGTCTCTATCTATCTTCGTCTATCTATCTATCTATTCTCATTCCTTCTCTTGTTTCAGTTCCAATTTGCTTTTCTCCTAATTCAAAGTACTCTGGAATGGAATTCATATCTAACTATCTATTTTTACTCCACTGTTCTCAGATTTTTTCTGACTATTCATCATCTATCTAATTTATCTATCTATCTATCTTTCTATATATCTCTATCTATCCTCCTTCTTTTATGTTTCAAAATTGTTCAAAATGGCTGCTCTCATTTTCCTTTATTATTTCAAAAATATATCAATTTTCTAAAATTCCTTATTACCATTATAAATTTAAATAAAGAATTTTTCTTCTTCTTCTTCTATCTATCTATCTACTTCTTCCACTTGATGTATTCTGAAATATATTTCCAGAAATTTATTATAATATCATTATATTTTTTCTATCTATCTATCTATCTATTTTTAATCTATCTATAACATTTCCTTTATTATTCTATCTTGAATTTATCTTCTTCTTCATCTAATTTCTGATCATTTTTTTTTTTTTCATTTATTTATCTTCACAAATATATTCATATATTAAAAAAACTGTTTCTATTACAATCCTATGTTAAATCTTATTATCTATCTATCTATTATATCTATCAATCTATCTTTTTTCTTTCCTTATCATAAATCTATCTATTCTTGTATTTTACGTTTATTTTCTCATCTAACTATCTATCTCTTTTTCTTATATCTTTATTTCTATAAAAAATATCTCATCTGTTAAATTCTAATTTTTGAAAATCTTTTCTTTCTATCCAATCAGTCTGTTTCTTATATTCATACTTTTCTGAAGTTTTTTTCAATTTTTTTAATAAAAATATTTTTCTTAAAAACTTTCTATCTATCTATTTGTTCGTATATATATATATATATATATATATATATATATATATATATATATGTGAATATCTGGTATTATCAATTTATCTCTGATTTCATTTTTAATAAAAAATAACTTTGAAAAATATTTTAATATTTTTTAATTTTTTAGGTCTTTTATATTTTTCCCATTTGAATGTCAAAATTAATCTTTTTTTCACTTTGCAATTCTAATTAAACAAACCTATTAATAAATTCTGGCATTTTAAATTCAATCTTTTTTCTGTATTTTCTAAGTTTCTATTTCTTTTCCCACTACATATTGAAAACCGTCCAAATTATATTTATTTCTATATGAAAATATTCTTCTTCCCTCATATCCAAATGATAAATTTGAATCATGAAATTTCAATCTTAATTGAAGATGTTTTTATCTTTCATTCTTTTTTCTTTTGCATTTAATTAATTGACTTTCGGAAAATCTTTAAAGCATGAATCAATGGAAATAAATGAGACTAATAAAAATTAAAATTCAATTTGATTTTGTGTTTTTATGACAATATATATATATATATATATATATATATATATATATATATATATATTCAAAATTTCATTTTTCATATATATTTAAAAAAAATTTAAAAAAAACTTTCCATTTCTTATAAAAAATAAAAAAAATTTTTAATTCAATTTTGAAAGAAATGTAAGTTTAAAACTTAATATATATTTCCTTTGATTTTTTGGATTGTAAATTTGTCGTTTGTTATATAAATTATATTTATATATATATGAATATATATATAAATATAAAATCAATAAACTTATCCAAATTTTTTATAAATGTTCTTATTTTTTCTTTGGTATAAATAAAATTAAGAAACTATTGATTACTTTTGAAAGTAGGATCAGATATTCTTTTTCAAAAAAAGGAAAAACACTAATATTCCATTTGATAATTTTTCATCTGTTCCAAAATGACATCTAAAATTTTTGATAAATAAATTTTGACCATGGAACAATATAATAAAATTATTCATATATATTATATTCTAAATGAATGATATAATATATATATACATATGAGGAATAAGTTTAGGAATAAATTTTTACTATGTCTATAATTTTTTCTCCTATTCAAAAAATCCCATCTATTCTTTTTAAACCAAAATTCCTTTTGAATTTTTAAAACTCATCAAACTTTATTCATTGGCTACCTCACAATAATTCTTATAGGATACATATAAATTCAACAGATCGTTTTCCGCGGCTTTTATATGCCATTTGGATCGGTTTCAGGCCGGTAATTTTCGTTTTGACTTTAATGGGTTGACCATTTACGGCATTTTGCTTTACTATAAATATGCCGGATATATATATATAAAATTTTTTATATATATATATATATATATATATATATATATATATATATATATATATATATATATATAAATATATATTATATTTATAAATTCATGAATCATTCATACAAAAAACAAATATAAAGGTTAATGATTTAAATGGCGAGAATACATCTTCGCAAACAATATAAATAAAATACACATCAACCCCGAACCTGTATATGAATGATATGATCCCTGTTTATAAATTCCAGTTGCATAAGGTCTTTTTAATTTTTTGCAAGCTTTCGTCTGTTCCTATTTACATCCTCAGGTATGGAAATAGATTTTTTCTTGTTTTTGTTTCTCGGAATGTTTACCAAAAAAGAGATAAAATCCTAGATTTTTTTTTAATGAGGAATGAATATATATATATATATATATATATATATATATATATATATATATATATTGTTTTCAAGTATATATATTAATAACCCAACAGACAATGAATTCATTGTTTGATCATGAATTCTTTCTAAGCTTCTCTAATTTCTTAACGTATTTGATAAACGAAAATAAAAACAAACATTTGATATACTTTTTTTATGCTGTAATTTAATTTTTGATATTGACATGATCCATTTTCAGAATAGATATATTCTAAATTCTTAAACTTAAACACCATCAAAGATGATATCCTGTTCAAACAAGAATTTTTGCTATGATTGATAACGGTCGCTGAATATATAATGAGGTATTAAATTCGTATATTTGACAGTTCTGAAAAAGGGACAACAATAAAAATATCCAAATGTTGAAACTCTAATTTTGCCAATTTATTTTTCATAGATAGATAAATGCCATAAATATAGGAAATATTTGCAACTCAATGATCAAATATAATAGACATTCATTTTCCGTTATATTTAATAATATATTTTGCGCAATAATGACCATCTACATTAATATACTAAATATATTAAAAACAGAAAAATAAATTAATTCCTTAAACAGTTTGGTTTTTTGACAGAAATAGTTGATCGGAAAAATGTGGCCATACAATGTGAGATTCCTAGATAGATATATAGATAGGCATAGATACGGATATATATTTATTTCCGATATATGATATATAGATAGATAGATAGATAGATAGATAAATGAATAGATAGATAGATCCGATATGAACAAATATATAGATGGATAGATAGATGAATAGATAGATGAATAGATAGAATGAATAATGGGATAGATAGATAGATATAGATGAATAGATGAATAGATAGATAGATAGATATTTTAGATAGATAGATAGATGAATAGATATGATAATGATTTTTAGATAGATATGATCCATAGGAAAGGGATAGATAGATAGATAGATGAATGAATAGATAGATAGATAGATAGATAAATAGATAGATGAATGAATAAATATATATATATATATATATCAATATATATATATATACATTTTATATATATATCATTCTTCAATGGTTGCGTGTTCAAAGTTTCAGGCAATGTCAATCTTCAGATTCTAGTAAAAAAAACCGTCACAAAGATATTTAAAAACACAATCCTAGAAAACTCCATATATTATCCACGGATTATGGGTTAAAATATGTATATTGTATTTGAAATAGACAGGATTAACACTTTATATTAAAAATAAACGTCGATTAATTGTATTTTTTTAATATTATATTAAAGTAGACGGTCTTAAATGTATATAGAAATATTTTGTATTTAAAAAAAATGTTTGAAATAAGAAATAACGCAGTAGTCTTTCTCACTCATTTTTAAGCTTTAAACTGATTCAATAAGTTTTTTGTTTTTGTTTTTGATAGCAATGATGTACACACATGATTTTATTCGTGGTAGTGATCGTCACCTGCGTTGGTAGATAATGTATTTTTTTTGCAACTCAAAGATTATGTAGCAAAAAAAGAATGGAGTCAAAGAAAGCGAACGATTAAAGAATGGCATTTTTTCTCCCCATTTTGAATTTGAAAGAAAGTGGGGGAGCAAATGACAGAATGGAGAACTGAAAGAAAGAAAAGGGGAAAAAGAAAAAAGAGAAATACAGAAATAAATAAATGAAGAAAGAGAGACTGAAAGGAAGAACGAAAGACGAACTGAAGTAAGGAAAGATAAATGAGAATGTTCGAAAAGAAAGAAAGAAAGAAACTTGAAATAAGCAGAAAAAGAAGAAAAGCAATAAAAGATAGACTAATAAAAAGGAGAGAAGTATAAGAATGAAAGAAAGAAAATAAAAAGATAGAAACAAATAGAAATACAAACAAATGAAAAAAGAAGGAAAGAAAGAAAGAAAGAAAAAAGAAAAGAAAAATGAAAAGAAAAGAAAAAAGTGCTGAAATAATCAGAGAAGGTGAAAAGCAATAAAAGACAGAAAGCGAGAAGCATTAATAATTAATGAAAAGGTGACAGAAAGAAACAAACAAATATACATACAAACAAAAGAAGAAATAAAGGAAAAAGACAAAAGAAAGGAAAAAAAAAAGAAAGAAAGAAAGAAAGAAAATTTGGGACTACACAGAAAAAGAAGAAAGCATTAAAAGAAAAAGAAAAAGGAGAAAATTATTAGAATGAAAGAAAGGAAGATAAAAGATAGAAATAAATAGAAATACAAAATGAAGAAAGAAAAGAAAAGAAAGAAAGAAAGAAAGAAAAAAGAAAAAAAAGGTGAGAAAAATAAACAAAAAAAACGAAAAGAAATAACTACCGGCGATGGTGCAGAAAGAAAAGAAAAGAAAGAAAGAAAGAAAGAAAGAAAAAAGAAAAATTTGGGACTACACAGAAAAAGAAGAAAGCATTAAAAGATAGAAAAATAAAAAGAGAAAAAGTATTAGAATGAAAGAAAGGAAGATAAAAAGATAGAAATAATAGAAATACAAAAGAA
>CAHIKZ030003864.1:0-58592 GCA_903632075.3 Acanthosepion pharaonis | reverse complement strand
GGCACACAATGTTTGTTAGAACTCGAATTTTTGTTTCAAAATCTTCAATTGACAACAATTTACTTTACTCGAAACAGGTCCCTGATAATCACAAACAAATTCTTAAATTGAAATGAAACTTATCTGGACACAAGTTCAATGCCAATAAATGTGATTGAAATGTTAAGGAAAGGACTGGATTTTACCACCACCAACGTCAACCTGCATTTGTATATAAATCAACATTAAAAATCTATCAGATTTCAGACCACCAACAGCAAACACTGGAAAATAAGGAAATCCGCATCAACACGTGCCATTATTACTCGTTCTTTCTCCTTTTTATAGATTCTACCAATGACTCGATTTTAAAAACAACTACTATTGGAGGAGAGCAGTTTACGAAATTATTCTTTAATTTTTTTGTCATGTGAAATGATTGGAGTACTTCTAGTGGCCTTCATTTCTGGAGGCTCTTTCTTTTACATGATAGTAAGGCTAGTAGTGTAGTCAGTTTCAGTGGGACAGGTAACATCCATCTGAGAAAGTATTTTCAAGATATACTGATACATTGGATACTCCACAGAAAAAAAAATGAATACCTTCAGTTAGAGGTACTTCCACTAATTCAGTATAAATTTTCGATACGGTTTAAAAAAAATGAATTTTAAAAAAATGAAAAATCATTCTTGAAGATTTAATTTTAACTTTAATTGAAATTTATTAAATTTACTATTTCCGGTAAGTAAAATATTTGGTGTATTTGAAATAGAAATTATAGATGGGGATCTCAACTTTTGTCCGATTTCATAAAATTTTCTTAAAAGCGGCCATTTTCTTAATTTTATTTTTAAGAAACTTGTAAACAAAACAATTGTTTTAAAAATATTCCAAAAATAAAATATATATATTCGTGACACATTATTTGAGTAAAATTAGCAAATTTAAAGTTAAATTACTGTTTTGAAATAAACAATAAGTACCTCTGAAATCGCTAAAAATAGAGCATAGCATGATGAAAGATTACTAAAATTTTACGAAAACAATTTTATCGTCAAAAATCAAAACGTTTCTTAAGAGGAAAGGGTATTTAGAGTATTTTTTTTAAAAATTTCCTTTTTAGAACATTGATTAAAAAAATGGTCTTTATTTTTGCGAAATGTGTAAGAAGTTAATTTGATTTTTCAATTTCAACTGAGAAGGGTACCTACAAGTATCATCTTATGAAATTTATATGATCTTATTTTATTATCTCAGTTATATTTTTCCGTAAATGAAATATCAGGGAAATACAAATAACACAGTATGTAATAAATGTACATAAAGTTATAGTATTTTATGTACACTCCTGATAAAATTTCGGAGGAAAGATAAGTTCCGAGATGATGACAGCTAGTATGGATGACCATTTTTCATCTTTTTCATGTTGTGAACAAAAATTTTCCCAATAACAGGAAATTTACCAGTTTTTTTTTGTTTTTTTTTTTTATAAATAGAAACCAAATTCAGACATGAAATTGTGTCTGAAACAAAAAAAAAATCCCAGGGTGTCAAAATTAAAGCAAAATCTTCAAAATTTGAAATATTTCAACATTTTAGCCGATTATCTAGCAAACTCAGTCATAACCCCATGAAAGTAGGTATATTGTGAAAGCAAAGATGATCATTCATTTACAAGTAAAATTGTTTGGTGTAGATATGAGGCATTGAACTACGGAATTTTGAAGCCCGTCATTTTTGTGGTGTTGAATGGGGCATCCAAAAGGCAAACCAATTTCATGCAAGTAAGTTTCTCGGTCAGTGTCTTTTTCATTGACGCTGGAAATTAATGCTGAGACAATATGCAACATCTTAGCCTGAAGAAGCAAATCTTTAGATGTAATTTTAGAATTTGTTTTGCAAGCTACAGGCAAAGAAATAAAAATCCTGTCTTTGTGACTTTCATCCCAAAAAATAGAACCAGAATAACCACCCACTTGGGAAAACTGATTTTTTGGGATCAAAACTAAATTGCTTGTTTGGACAATCTTGGACTCATTGTTGCATTCAGGACTTCAATATTTTTTGAGACACAAATGTTCTCAATCCTGGAGTATTTTTATTTTTTTCTGAATTGCCCGAGATGTCAGTTGTTTTGCAGACATTTGAGCAGAATATATTCTCTTGAGGCTCTTATTTTCAGCCTTAAGATGGGCAATCTCCTTCTCATAATCAGAAAGAGATTGCTGTAATGAAAGATTTAGGCTCTTCAAACCCAAGGAAGCAATAATATGAGGATATTATTGCTTCCTTAGGCTTGCATAATAGCAAAATATATCATTGCACCATCTTATCTACGCAACAATCGTACTCAAATGCAAAAAGTCCATTGGAAATTTTCAATACAAGATGGCAGCCAGAGGGTAAAAAAAATTGACACACGTTTATTTTCATGTTTCACTGCATGCCCTTCATATTTCACAACTTCGGGTTATATAGCAGTTCCTTTTTATTCAATGATGTTCACACCAACTTAAACGCCTGGTCGGTGGGGCATCAGAATACGCCGACTGCCCCCCTGCAGAGGGTAAAAGTCCCTCAATGGGGCCACCTGTTGGCCGTGGGTCGCAACCCGTAATGTCTGGGGACGGGATCCTGGTGGTTGAGCAGGTTGTAACCCAGGTGTAAAGCGGTCACAATCCTGTAACACACCACTTTGGCCCTTACCTGGGCTAGACGGGCAGTCGGAGGGGCCCAATCCGCTCAATCGGCTGGTCATGTCAAGCCCCATCATATATAATCCAACCCAAACCTATAACTGACACTCCTCTTCCCAACCAAAACTAACACTTAACCCTAAATATGTGATGGAAGGCAGTGGCTGAGGGTCAATCAATTTGGGGAAAAAAGGATCTGACACACTTGCTAAACCTTCACAGCCGTAATACTTGGAAAACGGAAACAAAGGAACATGCGTGCTCAAAGACTCCTCCCAAAAAGAGTATATCATTCACATAGCCCCGACATGGCAAGGCGAATGGGTTTCCCCCTTGACATGTCCCAATCTGACTCCGTGGTGGGTAGGGAGCAAGAATGATGAACAAAATAAAAACAATCAATGGAAAAAAAAAGAAATCTTCCAAGAGACCACATGTGGATAACGACTCAGAAACAGAGAATGAAAGTGAAAACTTTCCACGGTTTATTGTACTCAAGCAATAAGCCAAAAATCATTATCAGAAATTTCTCCGTTTAAAATACAAAAAGCAATATCAAATATCATAATACCAAAAAAAGGTTAAAAATTACAAATGGAACAATACTAATAGAAGTAGAAAAAAAAATATATGCGGACACATTAATCAGACAAAAAAAACTACAAGAGATAGAAATAAAAACCTACCCACACCAAACCCTAAATTTCTCAAAGGGAGTAGTAAAAAGTAAGGAGCTCTCCTTGTGCACTCTAGAGGAAATAAAAATAGAACTCCAAACTCAAGGAGTTACAAATGTTAAAAGAATAACAATTAAAAAAAATGGAGCTGATATACAAACAAATACCTACATTATAACTTTCAACTCCCCCAAATTCCAACTTCAATAAAATTGATATGAAAGTATAAAAGTAGAACAATACGTACCAAACCCTCTACAATGCTATAAATGCCACAAATTTGGGCATCACAGAGATTCCTGTAGAAATAAAAAAATATGTGGGAAATGTAGTGAGAAAGAACCAGAACATAAAGAAGAGAACTGCCCAAATGAGAGCCTATGCTCAAACTGTTTGGGAAACCACTCTGCCCTCAAAAACAATGCAATATATATAAACAGGAGAAAGAAATAATTAGAATAAAATACAAAAAAATATATCTTACATAGAAGCACGAAAGGAAGTTATAAATAATATAAAAGAAAACATATGCTTCCATGGCACAAAAAAGCAAATAAAATAATGAAGATAAAATAAAAGGTTCAATTGAAATAACAAATCTATGTAAGGAATTAAAAAGCTTTCCTTGAAGAATTAAAAACTTTTTAACCGAACTTAAATCGGATCAAAATAAAACTCAACAACCCAGATTAAATGGAATAAACCCAGAAGGAGGCAAAAAACTTTGGAAAGAAAACACAGAACAAATCTCCAGCGAACCCTCTTCTTTCCAAACCCAAATCAAGAAAATGAAAAAATAAACAAAAAGAAAAAAAGTGACAACAGAGCAAAAAGCACTCGATCAAGATCTAACTCAAAAATCGAGAGTCAGTATATCAAATGAAAATAAATTTGAACCTATGGAATGTATAGAAATAGAAGAGAAAGATAATAAACAAAATTCAAAACAAAATCAAAAATCTGATCGAAGGACACCACAAGCAGTTGAAGACAAAGCTTCTAAAAACTCAAGAGATGGAAAAAAATTGGAGAGGACAAATGATACCAACCTAGTAGGTAACTTTACTCCCAAAAAATGAAAATATAATCATGGCACATAAGATCCTGCAATGGAACTGTCGTGGAATAAAATCAAATTACAATGATCTACTCATACTTATGTCACTACTGTATCCAGCCGTCATCTGCTTACAGGAAACTTTTTTACAAGAAAATACCAACTTAAAAATTAAAAATTATAAACAATACCACTATAACCACAATACAGGACATAGAGCTAATGGAGGAATGTCAATATTGATCAGAAATGACATACCGCAAAAGTAAAGTACACATTAAAACTAAATTACAAGCAATAGCAACACAAGTGACACTAGATAAAACCATCACAATTCTTTCCATTTATATACCCCACAGGAACCAATAAATACAACAGAAATAAACAACTTGATGGAGCAACTTCCAAACCCAGAATCTTACTAGGAGACTTTAACAGTCATAATCCTATATGGAATAGCAAAAAGCTAGATACTAAAAGGTAAAATATTAGAAGAAATAATTAACACCCATAACTTATGTCTATTAAATCATAAATCCTCAACCTACCTTAATCCCTCCAATGGAACAGAATCATCAATAGACTTAAGTATAAGCGATCCAGAAATTTGTATGGATTATACATGGAAAACACATAGTGACACTTGTGGCAGTGATCATTACCCGATCATACTAGAAAATCAAAAGCCTGCCAAGGAAGAAAAGATAGGCCCCGTCAGATGGAAACTGAAAAGAGCCAACTGGAAGGGTTTCAAAAACAAATGTAAACAAGTACTGATACAGTCAAAGGACACAGACAACTCTGTAGAATACTTTACCAAAACATTAATAACCATTGCCTCAGAAAATATACCAAAAAAAAAAAATAATTATAAAAAACTAAACCCTGGTTTGACAAAAACTGCCAAAAAAGCAGTCAGAAACCGGGAAGCAACATTGCGAAAATTCAAGAAGGAACCCACAACCCAAAATTTGATTGAAATGAAAAAAACTCAAAGCAGTAGCACAGAAAACTGTAAAAAGAAGCCAAAAGGGGAATGTTGGAAAAAATATGTAAAACAGCCTAAATACACATTCTAAAACCAAGACAATATGGGAAATGATGAGGAAAATAGCTGGAAAAAATCAAATACACCCAATAATACATCTTAAAAAGGACAACACTAAAGCAACTAGCAAAAAAGACTAGCAGACACATTTTGCAGAAAACTCTAAAATGAGCAAAAAATCAAAACCTACAAAAGTGTAAACAAAAAGATATAAATAACCAATTAAATTTTTCATCTAAAAATACAGAAGCCTACAACAACCTATTCACTGAAGCGGAACTAATAGAAGCCATAAAAGAATCCCATAATACAGCAGTAGGCCCAGACCAAATCCACTATGAATTTATTAAACAACTACCACAAGAATCGCTGAAATACCTTTTGAATATTTTTAACAATATTTGGACTACTGGGAAATTTCCTAAAATATGGAGAGAATCGGTAATTATTCCCATACTCAAAGAAGGAAAAGAGGGAAACAACCCACAAAGTTACCGACCAATAGCATTAACAAGCTGTCTATGTAAGACAATGGAGCAAATGGTCAATGCCAGATTGAATTGGTTTCTAGAAGAAGGAAAACACATATCAAAATATCAATGTGGATATAATAAAGGAAGAAGTACAATAGATCACATAATAAGACTAGAAACAGCCATAAGAGAGGCCAATTTAAACAATCAACATCTAATAGCCATATTTTTTGATATAGAAAAAGCATTTGATCAAACCTGGAAACATGGTATAATGAAAGATCTGCATAAACTAGGATTAAGAGGTCGACTACCAAACTTCGTAAAAGGATTTTTAACAGATAGACTCTTCCAAGTACAAATAGATACTACACGTTCTGATTATCAAAAGCAAGAAGAGGGAGTACCACAGGGAAGTTTACTCTCCCTACACTTTTCAAAATAAAAAATAAATGACATAATAAAAAACATCAAATCAGGAATACACTGTAGCCTTTATGTTGATGATTTTTACAATATATTACAGATCAAGAAACCTCAACACAGCAGAAAGACAACTTCAACAATGTTTACATCAAATAAACAAATGGACACTGAAAACGGTTTTAAAATATCAAAAACGAAGACAAAATCTGTACACTTCTGCCAAATGAAAAAAATTACACAATAACCCAACTCTAAAACTAGGAAATGAAGAAATACCAGTAGTTCAGCAATATAAATTTCTAGGAATGATCTTTGACAGCAAACTGACCTTCAGACCACATATCAATTACCTAAAAACAAAATGTTTTAAAGCTCTCCAACTACTGCGAACAGTAGCCCATACAGAATGGGGAGCTAGCAAAGAAACCCTTCTTAAGCTTTATAGAACGTTGATCCGCTCCAAACTGGACTATGGCAGCATGGTCTACCAATCAACTAGAAAGTCTTATCTAAAAACAATAAACACAATACACCATGAAGGCCTTCGGATAGCTCTAGGAGCCTTTCCCACCTCACCTATAGAGAGTCTACATGTAGAGGCAAACGAACCCCCATTACAACTAAGAATGGAGAAACTAGCTACTCAGTACTATCTAAAACTCTCTTCCTGTCCTTCTAACCCCACACACGATTGTGTACTTACACCAAATCACAAAGAGAAATTTAATCTTAACACAAATAAAATCAAAACATTGGGACTCCGGATGGAAGGAATCATCCAAGAAAATAATATACCGTCTAATCAAATACTTAAAACCAACCAATCAAACATACCACCATGGATAATCAAAAATCCAAACATAATATTAAGTTTAAACAAATTATCAAAATCAAAAACACACCCCACAAATATACATTGAAAAATTCTCAAAAATAAAAGAAAATATCAAAACTATGAAAGCATTTACACAGATGGATCAAAAGACGAAGAAAAAAAAAGGCAGCGCAGCAATAACAAAAAAAACAATTATCAAAAAACGCTTGCCAAATGAAGCATCAATTTTCAGTGCAGAAGCCTACGCAATAAAACTAGCACTAAATTTCATATCAAAAAACAAAGGAGAAAACTATATTATTTTCTCAGATTCATTATCGGTATTAACATCCCTAAAAGGGAAAAGACTGGAAAATCCATTAATACAAAGTCTTCTATATAAACTACATTCAATGGAAAAAAGCAAAAATATCATCTTCTGCTGGATTCCTAGCCATGTTGGCATCCAAGGAGGAGATAAGGCAGATAATGCTGCTAAATCATCTTTAAAATGACAATTGACAAAAATCTTCAAATTCCATATACAGACTTAAAATCTAAAATATATAAATACATAAGAAACAAATGGCAAAATCTATGGAAAAACCAAACCGAAATAAATTATTTCAAATTAAACCTAAAATAGGAAAAATGGGGAAATGATCTTGGAAATACTTGGAAAAACAAGTTGTCATAACCAGAACACATATAGGACACACATATTTAACTCATTCTCACATATTAAAAAAAGACAAATCCACCAAAATGTAGATGTGGAAGCCTAATCACAATAAGACATATTCTATCGGAATGCAAAATCATAACTAGAATAAGACAGAAATATCTCAATGGAAAAGATTTAAAAGAAATATTCAAAAATACAGACACAGAAAAAAAATATACAGTTTTCTCAAGGAAATAAAAATCCTCAATAAAATATAAATAGTGTATATATATGTGCTTGTAGACATATATATGCATCTATGAATGTAAACAGTAAAATACACAATCGAAAAACAGTCACAAAAAGCAATCCCAAAAAAAAATACAGAAAATTATGAAACCCAACAACCTTTCAACTTTTTATACAAAATAACCAACTTAAATTCATAAATTAATAAGGCTTCGGCATAAATTGACCCAAATAGGAGTTGACATGCCGTTAAATCCAAAATCCAACACCAACTTAAAGATGAAGGATTGAAGTTTGAAAACATTTGGGTTGAAGTTGAAAAAAAAAAAAAAACAACTTTTCATTTTAAAAAAAAAAGAAAAAGTGATCTTTCTCAGAAAATTGGCCATAATTTCTTAATGCTACCCCTGGGTGACATTTCCCACAGCCAAATAAATGATTAATTACCAGTGAATAATTCCATGTGCAAACAATACCTGTCTGGATCCAATAAAATGGTCCAAAAAGTTCGACAAGTTAGCTGATTCTAAGGTTTTTTTTTGTTTTTGTTTTTTAGTTAAATGAAATAACTAACAATCAATAATAAAGAATGAAATGAAAGATCTTAAAAATATAAATTAATATTAAATACCATAAAATTTCAAATTATATAGTTACCTCTATCATTACATTTTATTTTTATATTATCTCAGTTATAAATTTAATAACTGAGCATGAGATAATTTAATTTTTAATTTAATAACAGATAATAAAATTATATTATTCCAGTTATCAATTTAAAAATTTAATAATTGAGAGTGAGACAGTTATTAAATTAAAAATGTAATAACTGGTAGATAATATAAATAATTTTATTAATTTAGTTATTAAATAACATGGAGGTAACTCAATAATTTAAGAAACTTTTTATAGTATTTTGAATTATATTATAAAAACGCATTTTTTAAAATTACCCAAATAAACAAAAATATCAGTAAAATATTAGATAATTGCTTAAATTATTTTGTTAATTTTTAAACATTACCTGGTACTTAAAAAAACAGAAACAAACCGTTCTTACTTAGAATTTATAAATTTGTCAATTCTGGTCCACCATACTAAACCTGTCAACACCTTTGGCCATCAAATTATCGATGGAGACATGATAATAACAAGACCCCTTGGTCAAGAAATGCATTTCTAGAAAATTTTATGCTATAAATATTTGTTTCAGAAGAAATTAATTTAACTTTAAATTTGCTAATTTTACGAAAGTAACATTTTAGAAATGTATATTTTATTTTTGCTGGATTTTTGAAACTTAAAATTAAGTTTTGCTTACATTTCTCACAAAAGTTAAAATTGGCTATTTGGATTGGTTTTTCTGAAGAATTGAATAAAAATCATAATTTCTATTTGAAATACACCATAGTATTTTGTTTTTTGTTTTTTTGGAATTAGAAAATTTAATCCTTTAGCTTTCAATTGAAGCTGGGGGAAAGCATCAAAAGGGATTTTTCATTTATGAAAAATACAGTTAAACCAAATTTTGGAGGTACCTATGTTTTAATTATTGATACCTGGAAAATTCTGAGAAGAGGGTTATAATTGAGTTAATGGTGGAAGTTTTTAAAAAAAACAAAACAATTGCTAATGATACTCTCTTTTCCATTTGTATGCACTATTCCTTTGTATATTTGTAATAATTAGATACTCTGGTTTGAATTACCTTGTTCAGGTGAGGCTTATGATTATCTTAACATAATTAAAACAAAATCTCACATCATGATACATGACAGTTGTCATGCCACAAATAAAAAAAAAAATTACAGCTGCAGTTGTTGGCCAAAAAAGTGAGTGAAGCTAAGTAAAAAAAAAAAAAAAATTAAAAAAATTAATCTCTTTAAGCTAGTAGAAAACACAAAATTCTTTAAACCTGAAATGAGTACAAATCTCCCATCCTGCCTCTTGCCAGTGTAGATCTTGGTATTGCAAATGTAATCATTGTCATGGTCACAAATTAGAAAGGTTTTTATGTCCCACTTTTTGGGCTTGTCTTTTATGTATGGTCTGAAGGAAAGTAAAATACTCAATTGGAATTGATACTACGTTTATTGAATTGGGTGTTTTTAGAACCTAGGTTTGGGAGTAAAACCCTGTTCTGTAAACTCTGTGGTGATTTTAGTTAATCCTGGGGAGGGGGCAAGAAGTTGATTTACATTCCCACAGGCGCCAGATTTATTATTCCCATTAGTTTGACCATGAGCCATAACCTTAATCACACTGTGCATGAATGTTTCCACTTTCAGCAATGTTTGTCACTTTCTGACTCAAAATCCTCACATGCTACCCTTTCTGATATAGCATTCAAAACTTTGTCAAGAATTTGTTTCTGTCCCATTCTAATCAGTGAAAATATGTTCACAAAAACTTGTACTCATGCACTTCATCCAACCACCTAGTATTAGATAAAACACACTGGTTGGTTAAAATTCCTTGGTGACCTAATATTAGATAAAACTTTCCATGATTGTCTGAAATACCCAAGCTGAATTATGGCTGAAGTTCAAGGTTGTTGGATCATTGTGCTTGTAAAACAAATAATTCTGGCTAGTATACAGGTTACCAGGTATATGCACTTTCATGCAGTGGCCAGCAGGCTTCTTGGGTTCAAAGGGTTAATGAACAGTAGATAGGTAATGCAGAGAAAAGTGACATGGTGTAAGCACAATGTTGAACATAAAGCAGATCAAGTTGGATGAATATTGTATTAGATACATTTAGATTTAAAATCAAAATGAGAAAAATGATTTGATATTATATTTATAGAGTATATAACCAATTGTATTTTTGTTTAAGTGTTCAAATATTAAGTTTGAAGAACTTAATTTTAAAAATATAATTTTTTAAATAATATTATATGGAAATAACACATAGCATTGATAAAATGATACACTATCAAATTATGTTACTGAAAAGTAATATATCAAAATATAAAATATTCAAAATTGAAAAATATCAAAATAAAATTAAATCTTTATTTACAGATAAAAAATCAGCAAAATGCAGGCATTTCTAAAACCAGGAAGTTCTGTCTTTGCTAAAAAGAAGGATTTGCCAAATACATCTTCATCAGGAGAAAAAGGAAAACATGTCCCTTGGGTTGAGAAATAGTAAGTTATATTGTAAAATTACTTGGTTTTGTTGTGAGCACATGAATGGCCTTCTGTGCAGAGTACTTCAAAATTGAATGCTTTTTGCACATATTTAGGCCGCTTTTGGATATATATATATATATATATATATATATATATATATATATATATATATATATATATATATATATATGGTTTGTCTTACATCAATGTGTATTTTTCTATTATGACTTTGGTTATATGATAAAGTGTAGAGTAATACTGTAATGCATTGTTATTCTTAGTTCAAAATTGTAATATTATTGTTATTAGTTATTTATTTTTCACCCCAAGCAAGGCAATAATACCACTAAAATACAGGGGGTTACTGAGAGTGAAAGACAACGAGGAAAAAGGACAGGATTCAGGAAGTTGAGGTTCTGATTGGCATTGCATTTAAATTTTTGAATATCATAGATGGCAGGGAAGAAAAAAAACAAAAAAAACAAAGTTTCAGAGCTGAGAAGTGAGAGAAAAGAAACTATTAGAATAGAACTTATGGTTGCATTTATGATTTAGTTAATAATAAAAGCTAACAATAAAATGATGTCATTTAGTATTACATTTAGATTTATGCAGTCATGGTACCAAGAGAGAACCAGTATCATATGTAGAAAACAGTGTATCCCCATCACAGCAGTAGGATTGTGACTGAAGTTGAGATGTCAGGACCAATAGCATTACAGACCTTACTTAGGATTTTGTTGAATCTTGCTTGATGTATAACAGGAAGGCCAGACCTTATATGGCAGTAATATTCAATTAGGGACATTCATTTTCCGCGATCACGGAATCGCGGACGGAATCGTTAATCTGAAACGGAATCTCGTATTTTTTCATGCAATCATTTTCCATCATAAATTAATTCTTTCTTTCTTTTTTTTTTTAAATATAAAAATAATAGTTGAAAGATTCTTAGGTGTTCTTCAATATTTTAAATAAAACAATGTAACGTTATTTCCTTTAAATTTATTTATAAATATTTGTAGTTATTTTTCCTCTTAAGACCCAAAAAAGAATTTAAAAATTCTGCACTCATACAAAAAAGTAGATTTTCCTAGAAAATTTAATCTTATCTTTTGAATATTTAAAAAAAAAAAAAAAAACTTTATGTAGCAAAGCAGATAAAAGTCAGCGTTCACCCCAGCCCAATGAGACTGGTCCCATTGATAAAGTGGAAATGGGAATTATAGACAATAGTTTGAACCTAAAAAAACGAAAGAAGGAAGAGAGGCAAGATCAAAGCAATAAATTTTTAAAACCTATTTCTTTGGTTTAATTTCATAACTTGTTATTTTATGAAATGCTACATTTCTCTCGTACAATTTATAAATATAGAAACGTTTTCTTCATTAAAC
This sequence comes from Acanthosepion pharaonis, assembly GCA_903632075.3. Taxonomy (NCBI): domain Eukaryota; kingdom Metazoa; phylum Mollusca; class Cephalopoda; order Sepiida; family Sepiidae; genus Acanthosepion; species Acanthosepion pharaonis. The sequence goes on along the minus strand of CAHIKZ030003864.1, from coordinate 45,978 downwards.
ATTAGTGTTGATATTTTTAGGGTTGACACAAAGACCATATTAAATCAAAAATTCATCTGTGAAAAAAATCTTCAAAAGGGTCGTCTCAAGTGAAACAAGACAGTAACAACATTGTTCAAGAGTAAAGGGGTACGAGATGTGCACCTTACCTGACATTCCCTTTCACAAAATTGAGAAAATGAGGCCATTCTTATTAAAACATTGTAAGGAAGGTGGAGCTATTCCAAGTGTCAATTGTATTAGGGAACTTCATCTTACAAAGCCAAGCTTTCTAATGAATCTATTAGTATCATAACATATGAAACAACTGTCATGACCACAGCATTTTGAATATCATTGCATGCCTGTTACCAGTGTTGATGTTGAACGTTCATTTTCTCAATATAAACATTTAATGAATAAACAACGTGAAAATCTAACCCCTGAGAATACCAAGAATACCAATCTAACCCCTGAGAATACCAAGCAACTTACAATATTTTTCAATGGATATTTAGAGAAAAGATTTAATGATTGCTAATTTCAAAATTTTGGAAATATTCAAATTTGAGCAGTATTTCAACTTGTGATAAATTTTATTTAAATTTTGAATTAATGCTTATATTTTGTTACACAGAGATTAATTATTGTTTTGTAAAATTGTAGTCAAAGTTTTTAATATACTTTGAGTTATTTGATTCTTTTGTTGATTTTAATATTGCAGACTACCCTATAATTATCAATAATTCTTTTAAATAAAAACAGAACTTAATTTTGGATTTTTTTTAAACATGCTAAAAAATGTAGTCATTTGCTATTTCTTCATATGAAATAAAACTTTGAATTATGTTTTTTAAGTTTTATCCAATTTTCTCAAAAGTTTAAAAAAATAAATTAACAAAGGAAAAATTAAATTTTGCAAAAATGAAAACTGAATTTACTAAAATTGGAAACGGAATCAATGAAAATTGGAAACGGAAAATCGGGGTCCCTATTCAATGCATGCACAAATGGTAGATTTATGTGTAAAGATGGATTCTAATGAGAAAAATAGTCTTGAACAACAATGAACCAAACTTTAGCAGCGGACCTAGCATTTGAATCAATATAATCACTTCACTCCATGTCAGTGGAAAACATAAACCAAGAAGACGCAATGAGTTACTTTCCTGAAGGTTAGCATCAGCCATGCCGATGTAAAGCAAAAAATGATTAATGTTTCACTTTGCAGATGTTAAAATTAACAAGCCATTCCTTGCTCCAGTTAACGTTTTTGAGGGCCACTGTCAGTTTTGCTTTGTCAGACTTAGAATAAATCTCTAAGAACCTTTTGGTTCTATCCCAGTTTTCAAGATGGCTATCATTCTTTTTTGTGTCAATGCCTTTTTTATCAATTAGTCTACTAATTATTTGATTTATTTGTATAAACAAAAGTAGTTAACATAGTTCTTGTCATCAGTCAAAATAACCCTGTTGGAGGACCATTTAAGCTGAAGAGTTAAAGTTTTCTGGTTCAATTCTAGGTGTCAGTGTTGACATCAAATAGCATTTCTTGTTGAGTTTGAAATTATTTCTATTATAGATTATGAATTTAGTTTAAAAATCTTATACTAAGTTTAATGCTACAACTTTTATGCTTACTCATCTTTTTGTTTGGTTTTCTCACTGCTTTGGGTCAATACACCATCAGTTCTTCCGCAAATGTCTTTTTATATCTGATATCCTTCAAGGAATACCCTTTATTTCTTTTTGGGAGAAGTATATTATTCCCAGGCTTTGCTTTTTGTGAAATCTGATTTTTTAAAAAAATTTTTTTATAGTAATATCAAAACCTGTAATTGGCATTTTCTTCTGTTGTCATTCTGCTTCCTCCACTAAGCTGATCTACTCTACTTGACCCAAGGATTAAACTTTTTAACCTTCTTGAAACAAGACAAATGCCTTTATCCACTCATCTTTGTCTTGTTAGTCAATACCTTGAAATTGGCATAATCCTCTCATTTTTTGATAGGTACTATTTATATACACCTGTGCTTAGAATTAAAATGAGGTCTCTGTACAAAATGGTGCACAAATGCCCACAAACTAGAGATGGGAAGTTTAACTGAAAAACTTTTCTTTTTTTTCCGTTTCATCTTTCATCTACACACCTGAAACCACATCAAAATTTTTTTATGTAACGGAAACCATTTGATATAGTAATATCACTACTAAGCAACCATACCCAAAGAAACACTATTGAAAAAGACTTTCAGATTTGAATAAAATTAAATTTTATCAACATTTTGTCAGAGAAAAGATAAAAAAATATTTGACTTTTAGGAATTAAACCTAGGAAGAAATCTATTTGTTTACATTTTTAGCATTCAAATGAAATTTTTTTTTCATTTGAATGCTAAAAATGTAAAAAAAAAAAAAGGAAAATACAACAGACATGACATGGTATGTCAGAAATCTATTTTACATTTTAGCATAAAATGTTTTCAAATGGAAAAAAAGGAAATACAATATGATTTCGGAAATCTGTTTCAATTAAAAATTGTAAAATAATTTTTTAAGATGTTCCAGTTTCAGAGTTATCTAAAAAAAAAAAAAAGTTATCAAAATGAAATGTCTAAAAGAAAACTTTGGTAAAAGTAAATAAATGAAGCCAGCAAAACAAAATAGTAACAAGTAAAAATTTTTAAAAAAGTAGTTGCCAGTGCCAATTTCACCTTTATGTTAAATACTATGAAGTTGAATTTTTTAAATTATTTTATTTTTTTTACTTTTTAAAAGCCACTTCATAAATTGGCTATCATTTCTGGAGAGCTATCTCAGCCATACCGTTTTCTCTCCCAAATGTATCATCCAAAGACACACAAACTAAAAACATGGGTATTTATGTCACGATTTCTTTTATATTTTACTAAATTGTTAATATGGTATTTATTTATAGTTGACAATTTATTTGAAAGTTTAATGATTAAACCTTAATCCAAGTCAAATTCTATGACTAAATTACCTTTTAAAGCCTAAAATATGACTTTAGGTAAATAATCCATACTTTTTTATCCATCCCTCTTTCAGCAAGCCTGATTTGTCATCAGTGACTGGAGATGTAGGTTGATTCCTACTTATGCTGAGAAACTGGTTTTTCTCAATCACTATCTAAGACAGGAGAAACCTTTTCTCTTTACAAAATTAAATTTTTTATCTGTTAAATAAATTTGACAATATTTTATTTTCATCTTATGCTGAGTGTTTGCTTAATTCTTTTGTTTTGTCCAAATAAATTTTACGGATGTTAATTTCTTGCATTTTTGAGTTGTATTTTAGTTTCTGAATGGTTAAAGAATTAGAATGGAGATTCAAAATTTTATTCTTCTGAAATCTTTCATAAATTTCTGGTTACTGTTTTAAAGAGTTAACCGTTTCAAACAGATCATAGAAGTTTGATTTCAACAGTCAACTTAAAATCCGATTCCTAGAATCGGAGAGAATGATTGAGTTACAAAGTTGACCCCATCATTATTGAAATAGTGGCATAATTCAACTAAACATTGGTATAACTAATCATCATCACCCCTCCTGGGTATGACTATAAACTACGTCCAACAGCTAGGGTCCCATTTATGGGTTAAATAGGCCCTTCTCCTTGTCGGCAGGGTGTCTGGATATGTTGACTGCCCCCCATTGAGAGGCTTTTACTCTCTGCAGAGAGTAAAAGCCTTTCAATGGGGCCACCTGTTAGCCGTGGGTGGCGACCCATAATGCCTGGAGACGGGATCCTGGTGGCTGAGCAATCCATGACCCAGGAAAAAGTGCCCATGGTACTGCAACACTCCACTTAGGCCCTTATCTGGGCTAGATAGGCGGTCGGAGAGGCCCGATCTGATCAATTGGCTAGTCCCGACATGCCCTAGCATATATATTTGTCCTTATTTTCTCCCAATCATGTTATACGCTCTGCTTGTGTAGAATTATCAATCTGCTCTTGTGGAACTAGTCCCAACCCTCTATTATATATGCTAGAAGGCGGGGGCTGAGGGTCAATCGTGTCAAGAGATATGACTGTTGACCGACTAACCTTAGACTGTTGAGCCTTTGATAGAGGTTCAGAAACATACTCTTGGTGTGGATATACTGGTTTTGTATCCCCGTCTCAGCCAAGGTGAATGGGTTTCCCCCTTGGTTTATTCCCAATTTAAGTTGGACTCTGTGGTGGGTGGAGGAGCATGGGACCAGCGAAAAACATAAAAATAAGTATGGCTTCCTCTACGAATAAAAAACTTAAACGCAATTATATAGAATCTGATTCTTCTTCAGATAATGAAATGGAATCATCCTTTCCAAGATTTGTTGTTATAGTGTCATGTAGCTCACCAATCACAAATTTATCTCCTTTTATAATAGAAAAGGTGATATCAGTTAACTTAACATCTTTAACTGTCAAGAAATTGAAAAATGAGACACTGCTTGTCGAAGTGAAAAAGAAGAAACATGCAGATTTTCTACTAAAAATGACTGTGTTCCACAATGTTCCAGTAAAAACATACCCTCACAAATCCCTGAACACAAGTAAGGGGGTTGGGAGAAGCAAAGAACTATCTTTATGTACAATAGAAGTAATTAAGAAAGAGTTGAAAAAACAAGATGTCATTGATGTTAAATGAATTTCAATAAAAAAAAGAAGGTAAAATGATAGAAACAAACACCTATATAATGACATTTAACTCACCAAAAATAGCAGAGAAAATTAAAGTAGGCTATACCATGGAGAGGGTCGAGCAGTTTGTGCCTAACCCTCTGAGATGTTATAAATGTCTAAAATATGGACATCATGAAGATACATGTAGAGGACGAGAGGTGTGTGGGAAATGTGGCCAAAAAGATCCTGACCATCACATGAATGAATGTGAATTTCCCAATAAATGTGCTAACTGTGGTGGTGATCATCCAGTCTCGGCAAGATCTTGCAACAGTTGGAGAAGAGAAAAGAAAATTCTATCAATAAAGCATAAAAATAACAAGAAACACAGAAGATGGTAGTATGGTCGAACATTACCACATATTCCCAAGTAGTCCATCAGGAAAAAAAACAACAGAAAAAATATGAAGAATTTGTCAAAACATTAATGCAGCTGAACCTGCATGGTCTTGATAAAAACAATACAGCTACAGTTTCAGAAACACCAACTACTCAAAGTAATCCTGCGGACAAAGGAGAATCTTCCACTAAAACGACTACAAAAACAACAGCGCAGACACAAACCACTTCTCCTAAGAAACAAAAGTCGCAGAAATCATCAAGCCGTCCTCCTACTTATAAAAGTGACAATCTTGGGAAAAATCAAACATTAAACCCCAAACCAAACAATGATAAGACAGAACGTGCCCTACAATCTAAAATAGACAATACTCAAACTTCATCCTCACGGGAACGGGTAAAGTTGTCGAACTTGACAAGTCAATCTACAGAATTATCAACATCAAAGGTTGATACCAAAAATAGATTTAGCTTGATAGAAAGAATGGAGACTGAAGAGCTGAGCAATATAAACAAATCTAGGAAAAACAATAACTCTAATTTAACATAATGAAACTGCAAAATAATTCAATTCTACAATGGAACTGCAGAGGAATTAGAGCCAACTATGAAGAACTTTTAATACTCCTCAATAAATATAACCCCAAAGTTGTATGCCTTCATGAAACATTTCTCAAGGACACCAACCAGCTAAACATTAAAAATTACAGTTCATACAATCACTTACACAAAGACGGACACAGAGCTTCTGGAGGTGCATCGATCCTAGTTAGGAAAGACATACCTCAACACCAAATAACCATAGGCAGTGAACTCCAAATAATTGCTGTCAAAGCAACATTGCAAAAAAACAGTAAATATCTGTTCTATCTATATTCCACCACATGAGACTATTAATGATATTAAATTTAACAAGTTAATAAAACAAATTCCTAAACCTCACTACGTTTTAGAGAAAATAACGTTGCCAGCTATACATTTCTGAAAAAAAATAATGTTGCCAGCTATATGTTTAATAGTACTATATATTTAATATATATATATATATATATATATATATATATATATAACTTGGCATTAAATGACCTACAGTGGTTGATATGCCATAAAACTCAACCAACCAATCATCATCACACATGAAATTGAATGGCTTCCTTAGAAAGAAAAAATAATTAAAAAACAGAAACCGGGGTATCCAAAAAAAAAAAAAAAACTATACCAAAATTTCAAAACCACCCAACTCTACTACACACATACATAAAGGTTTTTTTATTTATTATAAATGGTCATACAATTTCATGCACAGTTCTTAGGTTTTGTATGAATATTATTGCATGTTGAAGATTCCTTGTGATATGAATTTATCTTTATCAGAATTTGTAACTGATCAGTGTTAGACTACAATTTGTCTATTTCTCTATCTCTTTTTTTCTTTTCTTTTTTTTGTGAATAATGAGTAGCAAATATTTCATTAGCAACAAATATGTGAACTAGAAATTCTTAATTATATATTTTATTTGTTTTTCATTATAAGAATTTGTGAAGGAAATCATGCTTTGTTTTATTAAGCAAACTAGCTCATTGTTGGTGCTAAGTAATTGATTGTTGACTGCCATTATAACTACTTGAAATCTTACACAGCAGAGACAAATACTTCAGCTTTGTGTGTGTGTACAATATGGAAATGCACACACCTAGTTTTGTGAATTGCTGTAATAACTTTAAGCCTATATTCCATGCAAATATTAAAGAAACTGAAATCACTGAACTGTTATTTTTATAATATCAAATTGAAGCCTCTGTTTATGGAGTTTTAATATTGTTAAAAAATAAATTTATTCTGGTTTTATTATTGATCTGTAGCTAAAATGTATTTATCAAATTCTGAAAGAGAAAGTAGCACATTAATTTTTAGTGGGGTAAAAATTGTGGATAATTCAAATAAAAAATAAGTAGCAAATATCAGTGTTGAGAAAGAAGATGGCATTAGTTAAAAGAATAAAGGTTGAACTACAACCATTAGGAACAAGACTGCACGATGATTAGATTAACTAAGATTTTAATAATCACATAAAAAATAAAGAAGCAAGACTTGGAAAGACAGACAGAATAAAAATACAGTTACAGCATTTACCAGTGTTGAATGTACAAATATCGTGGACCAATTTGGGGAGCTTTAACATCTTCATGTAATGGTGAATGCACTGAATACTTTATTAATATGTGGATGTATGCTGGAAAACTATGGGACAGGGATGAAAGAACTTATCTGTTTGTGACTTTTTTCTTTTCCCTTTTTAGTTCTTTAGAACTATATTTTCCCACTCTTTTTTTTTTTTCCTCCTCCAACATATTGCTTATGATCTTGTCCGGGAGCTCCCATTTCTTTCCACTTGATTCTGTTCATAAATTCATCTGTGGTTTTTGTATGGAAGATTTTCTCTTGAGTTTATTGACTCTGGAGCTGCATCCAGTGGATGTAATCAAAATAAATGTTGTTTTTTTTTTTTTCAACCTCACTTGCCATGGGCAGCGGGTATATCTTCTCCATTTTGCCATTCTTTGACTTCTTTATAGCCAGGATACCTCATATTTCAGATTTTTCATTCTGTTATATTTTCATGTGTTGACCATGATGACATCTGCTTTCATTCACTTCATCTCTGCAACTCTCTGTATTTTTTCCTCACTGACACTCATCTTTGCTGCCAAAATTTCGTCTTTTGATTGACTGCTGTCATCCAATCAGCGCTACTCAAAATTTTTGGGACCTTCATGTTGTAGTTCGTCAGTTCACTCCAGCTGCTACTGATTGCTGCAGTTACAGGTGTTTGCCCACTGTTGCTCGGAGAACGAAAGGGTGTTATGACATATAGAGGATGTTTTTAGTTGGCATCCTTCACAATGTCCAATCTATGTTGCTTACTTAATGTTCACAGAACAGAAAATTACTTGAGCATTACAAAGCAACAATAACAACATATGTTATAAAGTAGCAAAAATACTTCTATTTGTTCTTTTTACAATGATTAGCTTGTTCTGCACAACAATCCCACACTTCAGTCTCTGAAGAATTTATTCTATTCCAAGTTTGTTTACTTTGTCTCCCAAAAAATGTAGTTATGCCAGTTTTCTTTTTCTTCAAAATACTTCAGAGTTTGTCTATATTTCTGAGATGAGGTATTATGTACAGTATTTACAATAGTCCGACTAATGTAAATACTGTTCAAAATACTTCTAGAATGAGGACAGCAGTGTAAGAATGTTCTTGAAAGGAAATTTAGAATTCAATCATTTCCCCCATCTACAGATTGTCGGGCTGTCTGGATTCCTTAGCAACCTGTCTAGGACAATTCTGAATTCAGAACTGGAGAAGGCAACAAGAAATCATGCCGCAATTTTTTCCAAGAACAGTCATATTAAAGAGAATTTAAAAAGTAGGAGGCTTTTAAAATCTGTGATGACATTTACAATAAAATGCCAAAACTGACAGTTAAATGCTCTCAACCTATGTACAGGGTTTATACAGGCCCTGGAAACCTTGAAAAGGGCTGAAAAATTGACAAGGTCTTTTACAGGGCTTGAAAAGTCTTGAAATTTTCTAAATTGGGCTGATCATATATCCTTTTTCTCAATTCATGAAGATCAAAATTTGAAATTTGGCTTTTTTACAAGCTAAAGTTGTCATTTAATAAAAATGTTTTTTTAGTAATATTTTTGCAATTATTGCAAATTGTGGTTTGTTTCCTTGCTTTAGCACAAGTTTGCGACCTTATAGTTCTATATTTTCTTGTGTAGGTGGTGAGGAAGACAAAAATATCTTCTAGCTGCTCAACAAAAAAAGAAAAGCAAAGATAAAAGGTGTCTGAGACAAGATTATCTCCGTCAAAGATAAATTAATTCACACTCATTGAATTTATAGTAGAAAGGAAAATAATTATTTTACAGAAATATATTTTAGTAGAATATCAAAATTTAAGTAGTGTTTTTTTTTTTTTTTTTTCACATGTTAATTTCAAAAGTAAAAGTCCTTTTGATCTCGAATTAGTAGTGGGTGAAAAAAATGGATACTTCACACATCTCATGTTACTGTAAATCATGTTTGTCTAAATTGTTGCTAAAAGTAACAAATTTGAGAATCAAATTTGACTCAAAGAAAATAAGTTATTTTTAAAGTTTGCAAGATCTATCTCTAGCATTTGTAACTTTGAAAATGTGATAACATATATAAAAATTTATTCGGCTTTTATTCAAAAGTTCAATCTGACAATCTTTACTTTTGTATTTCTGCAACAGATGACTAGAAAATGTACAAACATGTGAATGACTCCTAGACATTTGGCCAGATGTCATCAAATTGTGAACTCAATTAGAAAGCAGAAAAATCTCCCCAGACCAAGTCCTCCTCTGCAGTGCTGTCAAATGTGAATAACATTATTTTCAGTGAAACTGTAGGCTTTTGTGTCCGTTTTGAAAGACATTGAACTCTTTTTGATGAAATATCAGAACAGTAAACTGTTGCTGCTTTTCCTTGCAGATGATCTTTTTAGCATGGTCATGAATCTATTAAGATGAATTTATAAGAATTTTGTCAAACCTAAACATGCATAAAGATGCTGCAAAAATCATATGTGGATTTCTGGCAGATGGGGCTATGTGACACTATTTAGCTATGGTAATTGGCTAACTAATTAACCATAGAAATTAAAACAGTAGATACTTAAGGCGAAAAAGAACTATCCCGAAAGATAGACTGATCGATGTTTTAAAAAAAAAAAAAAAATTTTATTCTATTTACGAAAAAGATACTTTTCACAAAAGTACTTTTCACAAAACCATGGAAAAAGCATGTGTGAGGTCTTGTCAAGTTGATTAATGTCTCGCCGAGGGAGATAGGAGTAAAAGCAAATATTTAGATATTGGCCAGACCATGGCAGTCATAAAAATTTTGGCTTGAGACAATCACTGATAAAGGCAGGGAGAATCAATGTTAATTATCTTTCCAAGATATCGTTTATTTTTTTTTCTTCGCCACGGCGAGGAGAAGCAGTGTGGCAATTATAAAATTTTGGCATTGTCTCGACATAGGTGAGAGGATTGTTATTATTTACCTTATCAACATGTCGCTTGAGACGTTGAATGGCAATATAGCATTTGTAAAATTTTGGCATGAGACAGAAAATAGAGTGGATAATTGAGATCTGGCGAGATAAAAGAATTTAATTTCTCAACATGCCAAGGATTCTATTATAAAGCTAACTTCACAAAGAAACCAGATGGCAAACTTTGACAATGATTGATGGAGTCTGTAAGAGAGTGCTGGCTAAGTGAATTCTGGGTGGCCAAAGCATATGATAGAAATTTAATTGGCAATATGTAATTTGTAAAAATTTTGGCCAATAGGAAAAAGAATTTTGTAAAAAAAACAAAAAAAAAATTTTAGATGATAATTTTAAGTAGGTCAGCTTAGCCACAGCCGCACGGCCGGGATGCCATTAGTCGAGTGGTAGCAATGGTGATAGGCGGAGGTGAAGGAAGGAGAAGTTATTAACACCCACTGAAGGGATTGGTATGAGATATCAATGTGAGAGAGGAAGAGTCTAGGAGGATAGCTCTCCTTCGACTTTCCCTCACGGACGAGGGAGACCCCCCCCAAAAAAAAATGGGAAGTGATTAATTTTCCAAAAAAGGGAAGTAATCAATTTTCCTGGCCTGACAACAGAGATTTCTTGTTGGGAATTGAGATTTACTGAGAACCCTAGGCCATGTCTGGCCCCGCACTGGGTTTTGGTAGGTACCCATATAAACGAATGTCCTCAGGCAGTTAGTTGCAGTTGGGGTTAGTCAGACCAGAATGTTGCCTTGGAGAAGCTGACCGAGAGATTCCACGACCTCCGATTACGCCTATCCTACCAATAGCAAGTTATACTGACGAACGAAGCCAAGCCAGCACCTTAGAACTAAATCAGCTGACTTAAGATACCTACTTGCTTAAAACAAGTGTTCCCCGGTCCACCCTTACCCAGACTGGTAGCGCTTGTTAGTGTCCTAGCTATGGGCAAATAGTTAATCCCCAAACTGGGGTCAAAACACAATGAGAATGTAAAAATAGGTTTAATACCAGAAATACTTTGTAAAAAATATTATGAGCTATACATTATTTTTGTAGAAAAAAAATATTACTAGCAATAAAAATTGTCAGTATTAAATAACCCATTGTGGTTGATATGCTGTAAAACAAAACAAACCAAAGTCATCACACTGTGAAAGCCTTGCATGCATAAAAGGCAAACTGTTAGTCCAGTAAGACAAATATGAAGATCACTTTGTGAATCCTATCAACATAAGCAAGGGCAAAAATGTTTTTATTTCTTCAAAGTAAATGTTTTTCAAAGCTCTGATTTGTGAGTTGGGTTTTGCTGTGTCACCTAATTTTGTTTTTACTTCATTTACATACTAGTTAGTTTCCACTACTATTAAATTAATATCTTCATCAGATAAGAAAAGAAGAAAACATCTACCTCACTAACTTCATGACCATCATTTGTACGTCCTGGGTATGACGTTAAACTGCATCCAACAGCAAGGCCTCTGATCAGGAGGTTTTGAGGAGCATGGAACCACCTCTTAATTGCTGGTGTTCCCAGGTCCACCCTGACCCGGGGTGGTAGCACTTGTTAGGGTCCCAGCTATGGGCAAATAGTGAACTCCGAGTTTTTTCCAGACCTTACCCTTACCTGGGTATGGCGATAAACTACATCCAACAGCAAGGCCTTTGATAATGTTTTTGAAAAAATAATGTTGCCAGCTATACGTTTTTATAAAAAATAATGTTGCCAGCTATACGTTTTTATAAAAAATAATGTTGCCAGCTATACATTTAATAGTACTATATATTTAATATATATAACTAGATTTTGCATTAAATGACCTACAGTGGTTGATATGCCATAAAACCCAACCAACCAGCCATCATTTGTAGGTCTAGCAGTATAGGAAAACTCTGATAACCATGGTTTGTATATTCCTCCTTGGTCAGAATCTTCAGTATCACTGTCATGCACATCACCAATATCTGCATGGATAAATCCGAGAAATTCTTCATTGCTCTCACTGTCCATGAAAACTTTCTCTATCAGCATAACAGATCCACATCTCACCATTTTTAAACATTTTGTAAAAGCACTTTTTCTTTTTTAAATTCACTAATAAAATTACTATTTCTATTTGAACAAAATGGCTGTCATCGGGTCATTGCCACAAGCTTAATGTGGTCATTTCTGTACTAATAGATTATTTTTAGAAAACGTATTTTTCCCTTCACTCAGTGAACATATCCGTCCCAGGAATATTGAGAAAGCATATCACTGGCAAACATGTATGCTTGCAGATTTGTGATGGTTAAGTAGATTATTTCTTGTTATTTGTGCACTGCTAGAATACCTGCCATTTTAATCCTGAAAGCCATTCCTTTTGAGAATGATCTTCAATAAATGTAATCTTGGATAAGTTTTTGTTTTTGTTTTTTTTGGGTTTTTTTTTTTTCAACAAAATCTGAAACTTTGGTTATTGGCCATAATCCAGTCCAGAAATTTGTCCAAAAACCATAATGTAAGGAAACTGAAGTAATATTCCCATAACAATTAAATCCAATTAATCTATTCCAAACACCAGAACATTAACAAAAAATACATTTTATACAGAACAACTACAGTCTTACGTGCCAAAAACAATAAGAAATAAATGACAGAGTAAATGAACATTTAACTTTACTGTACCTTAATTAAAGGCTCTTTGTGTATATAACACAGTGATGCACAGGGGTAGGTGTTGTTTGGGAAGGGGGTCCCCCTCCATAAAGACTTAAGGTAAGTTTTTTTTCTGGGGTTATTATTTCCTCTCTTTGTGCCACTAAGACTTACTGGCTGGACCCCTCTCTCACTATAAACCTGTCCAGAGAGATTTGTTTTTGACTCCACTTTAAACTTTGCCTGAAATGTAACAGGGCATTGTTATTAAGCATGTTTACAACAACTTGCAACAGCTTTGCTAGGTTGATATTTTTTAACAAAATTTTGCACCTGACTCCATTTTGATCAAATGTTCATAATCTAAACGATTTCTTCAGCTGCCATTTGTTGCTTCTCCAGCTGAAGGTTCTGAAGTTCTCTAGTGGTCAGCTCTTGTGTTCTGCCACCAACTCCTCATCAGAATCAAAGTCCAGTGACTTCCCCAAAGATATACTCAAAACTTTCTTTGGGCCAATAGTGTTTTATTTAGCAGTAAAACTTTTTTAAAACAAAAATTTTTGGACTAATGCTAAAGGAGATGCTCAGTTAGCAATAGACAAAGGCAGATAGTCACACAAACATGATGGGGAAGTCACTTGCAGCAAGCAAACAGGAATGTACAGGTTCGTAATGGGCAGATTTCTTTGCTCAATAACCAGGAAGATGTTGAGATCTTTTTTTTTTTTTTTTTTTTTTTTCACTGAAAAGTGAATGATAAGCGAATTGTGTGATAATGAAGGTGCTCAATAACTAAGGTTCTGCTGTATATCTTTCTGTAAGCTGATTTGCTCAGCAAAAATTAATGAATTTGGATTAATCTGCTAGTTTTTGTTTTGTTAAAGATTTGTTTCATAATTTACAATTGATGATAATTATTTTCAGTCGACCCCGCCAGATTGATGAAGTTGCTCACCAGGAAGAAGTGGTTATGGTGCTGAAGAAATCATTACAAAATTCAGATGTAAATAGATGAGTTTTTTTTCTTCTTCACTTGTAGGTGTTCTTATGACAAAAATATAATTTACATCTTCATGATTATTCAAACTTATGTTCACATTGACTTAATATATTTCAGAGAGTAATTACTCCAATTTTTTGTACATGAATGTTGCATCCAATAAATCATTTCAGCTACTATCATTTTATTTTAATCAAAGATTTAAACATGATTGGTTACCAAAAAAAGAAAAAGATTGTCATAATAAAGATGTTGTTATTCCAAATAATTAATGTAATCATAAATATTTTTAACCTAGCACATTAATGCATATTCTTACAGTAGGTATTCCAAATCTATGCTGCAAAAATGGGTGAAAATATTGAAATTTCCTTCAAGTTCAATTAGCAACATCTCTAGTATTTTTAAAGTTATTTTGATAAAATTAGCACGTTAACAGTTTTTCTCTTTACAAAGATACAATTCTTTCTGTTGTGGGATAATTGGTTTTTATTCTATGTCTCTTTAAATGAGGTCACATTTCAGTGACAGGCACTTTTTATGCATTTTAAAATCGGAGAATTTTGTTTTGAAACTTGTTGCACTTGGAGTTGTGTGTTCCTATGTATATCAAAATAGTCCCATCTTAACAAAAAAAAAAAAGAAAAAAAGACCCTCCTCTATTTGGTAGGCTTAAAATAAAATTTGAGTATTTTTCACAAAAAAATTTCTGAGTTGAAAACTTCAGTGGATGAAATACCAGAGAAATTCACTTAAAAAATGAAAATTACATCTTCTGAAAGAGTAATGTTTCATCTTTAATAATCAGGTGGTGTCATGTCACTATGCCCATCCAGCTCTAAGCATGAGCAGATATAAAAGTTGTTTTTTGTTTGTTTGTTTTCTTTTCCTGTTTTATTTTTTGCCAAACTTGGTGAAATTTGAATTGCTAACTGCACTGCCTGACATCTCCAGAGCTGAATTCAATTTTAAATCCAACTTGTTTCATTGATGAACATTTCAGTTTCTAGGTGAGTTTAATTCTTTTCCTTGTATTATGTCTGTTCTAAAGTTATATAAAGTAAAGTAAGTATTAAATAAGCATTAAAAAATAAACTAGAAATACATTTAACTTTTGCACACTTGTATTTGTCCATGAAAAAAAAAGATTGTGTTTGTATATAAATTGTTGTAATTTTAAAAATGTCATATATACAAGTTGAAGACTGAATGTCAATCTAATATGATGATAAAATAAAGAACAAGTAGGAAACTTCTCAGTCTAATATGTTTCACCTTGTTTGTCTATGTGTATGTTGGACGGTAATAATTTGTGTGAGGAACGTCTGTGGTCATCACCTGTGGGTTGATGAAATGCTGCAAGATATTGTAGTTAGCGATGCTCACTGCTTGTAAAACATCACTAAAACAGCATGAGGGGGATCTGAAAATTGCTGTAAACTCATAAAATCCTGTCAAACCAGACATCAAACAAAAAGAAATTAATTTATCTAAAAGTTTATCAATGTTGTTTATATGTATATTGTGTTTTTTATAACTTTTTATTGATGAGATTAAAAAAAAAAAAAAAAAAAAATGATGAATATTGTAAAAAAATTTTTTTTTTTTTTTTGATTGAGCACAATACAGGGTACTAGTATGTTTAGCTTGATTCCAAAGCACACAGTGGTGGGAATTGGGCTTTAAAAATCAAAGAAAGAATGCCATTTAAGGTAATATTTAATTGGTCAAATAGTTTGGCTGTAATCGGTTATCAAAGTTTGATCACTGTGGTTCAGTAAGTTTTCATTAAAAAATTAAAACATTTAAATCAGTGAAACAGACGTTTTTAAATTTTTTTCATGTAATTATCAAATATTTGTCCAGAAAGTTTTTGGGAAATCCATAACAAACATGCACCAACAAAGATTTACTGAAAATTATCCATTCTCAACATTCAAAGCTGCGCCTTGATAATAACATTTTTCATTGGGGCGAGGGAGATATTGTGACTAGAAATTTAACTTTGAACATTTAATTTGTGAATGAAAAAATGCTTTTTATAATTGATTGACCTAAAAAAAATTTAAGGGAATAACTTAAAATATGCACTAGAAAAAAACTTTGCTATGAAAAAAAATGTTATTTGATTTTTTTTAAACATAACATATTTACATTTTAACATAATAAATAAGTAAGAAAAATAATTTGTTTGAAAATCTCTCAAAAATATATTTAAATCTTATTGAAATATGAATTAAAGAAAATCAGGTGCGCAATAATAATGGTTACTTACTCAATAATTGTAAGCATTTCCAGACTCTTTCAGTTAATCTTTTCAAGTGATAAATTTTCTGACAAATCTATTGTCAGATTAATTCATAGATTTCTCATAAAACCTTTCCAGTAGAGATTATTATTATTAATGATAGTAATAATAATGCTGAATTCAATCTTTGATTGACATTAAAATTGTCCAAGTTGCTTATTTGTTGATTTTTTTTTTTTTTAGCTACGCTCACCAAAAACTTGTATTAAATTTAATGTAATCATCATAATTTTTTTGTCATTAGTTAAAAGGAAGACTGAAAGAGTATCTGTGTGATTTTTTTTTTTTTTTTTACATTCAATAAAATTAGTGAAATTAGTGTTTGAAAAGTTCTTTACATCATGTATGCATGGAAAGGTTTTCTTGACGAAAACAGTAAAACACACATTGACTCTAAAAACAAATAATTTATTTTTGTAAGAAAATTTTGTGAAAATATTTTTATTCTGAATTCAGTTAATGTATAAATAGTTCAATAAATTGCTTAAACTAACACAAATTTGTTGGTTTAATGATTGGATGTTTTCATTCATCAGATAACGTATGAAATTTCAAGGAAATTAATGGTTAATACATCTAAAAAAATATGTGCATATTTCCAAGAAACAGACAATTTTCTTAAGGGCATGGGGTAATGAATTAACTGTTTGTTCAAAGTTCATATAATGTAGAAAAAAGATTTAAAAGTGGTCACTGGTCAAACAGAATTCAGTTTTAGCTTCAACTTACACTAAAAAAGTAACAATTTTTTAAATGATCGATGAATAAATTTAAATAAAACATGATAAAGTTTATTATTTCTAAGAAACGTTACGATTTTCCAAGAATAGGAGGTTGAGAGGGGATTTTAACTATTGTAATATAATTTTATTTAATTTACTTTATGCTTTGTTTCTTTTCAATCCGTCATGTCTGCACATAAAACTTCCTTCTTTCTTATCCATAAAGAGATATGTCAGTTATAATCAACCAGCTTTACTGCTCTTTGAGAAATATGGAAAAGACCCTACAGTTTTTGTCAGCTCTCTATATGAAAATAAAACGTTCTTATGAAAAGGCTCAAAGTCTCAGAAAAGAACAGTTGCAAAAGTTTTATGATGAAATGTTTGAATTTTCCATCATAAAATCTAGTTCAGTAATTAACTCAGAATTACCACATTCTCAATAGTCCTCCTTAACTGCTGACTTTACCCCTAAGTGAAGGGCCACTAACTTCCAATCAAATACCCTCTTATCTACATGAGGAACTACCAATTTCCATTGATAGACCCGAATTGGAAATTAACAATTTACTACAGCATGAAATAAACAAAAAATTCTAAAGTCAATTAAGTCTAAAATCACTACAGCACAGCATGAACTTGGTAATTTAAATAACTCCAAAAACTAAAGAAATTTGATGTTTTTGAAAAAACAAAACATTTCAAATGTATAATTTATGCTCTTGAACGAAAACATTAAAAAGCTTAAAAACAAAGCACAAGAACAGAGAACAGTACTCAAACTGATTCAATGGCCACTATAAAAAAAAGTGTATGCAAAAACTAAAAAGTTCTACAAAAGTTAAAGCTGAGAACACATCAAAAACCACTACAAGTTCAAGAATCAAATAAAAAAATCTTAAAACACAATTAGTTGAAACTGAAAAGACACATAAAAATATTCACTAGAAACTGTCTCTCTCTTTCATGTAAATATGTATTCCATTGAAATGCAGATGTGCATTTTAGATCTTTTAACACTGGATGTTGCCTTTGATAAAGTTGGGAAAGTGATACATTGTATCACAAAATCACTGCAACATTAGAATCAAAGAATTGCCACATAGATCCACAACTTTGTGTATAGCATATGAGGCACATTATTCACTAAATAAAAAATGCCATTAATCTTGGCATTAAGAAAGATGGTACCAGCTGGGAAAAAGGGAAGATCTTTGGTACCAGCTTGACTCTAGATTCAGATGTTTTACCACTTTGATATAAGAGAATTTCCAGAGAAATAACTCTAACCATATTAGAAAACACTAAAGCTGAATTGCAAGAGCTCAATGAAATCTACAATGATTTACATGACAGTGTAGTTAAACATTTTTATGCCTGTCACCTGTCCTATTGGAGAAAATTTCATACATAATGACAGATCAGGCAGCCAATGAGAAAAAAATCAAATGAGCAAATTTCACACTGGATACAAAGAGAATTAGAAGTAAGAACATTATTTACATTACTTGAAGTTTTATCCTCATCTTTATTGCCATATTCACAATGTTTTGGTCATTGTACACTCTGGTTTTCTTCAGGTGATTGGAATTTTGAACTGAACCCTTTATTTCGCTCACTGGGGTAGATTGTTCTTTTTCCACATGCCATGCCTCTTCTGGATATCTGTTATTTCCCTTTAACTCAACTCTACAAGTTTTGGTTCACCTTTACTGTAGCCTGGTACTGAACTCTTTGGGTCTAGTCATTGGATCTAACCAATGTCTTTATCCACTGTGTCCTTGAGGAAAGCCAGAGTGTACAATGGCTGAAATGTTGTGAATATGGCAATGAAGATGAGGATAACAGAGTAATGTAAATAATGCAAGTAATCATAATACCTCATCTCAGAGATATAGACATATATAGAAATAAGAGATATCCTGGAAATTGTAATCCATAGCATGAACTGCATGGTTAATATTTTACATGGAACGGAGAGGAGCTGTTGAAGAAATTAAATGTCATCAAACAGAACTTATTTCCAATCGAGAGAAATTAAGCAGAGATGCAGTGGCAGTTTATACTTTATTTTAACCTGAGGCTGTATCTTTGTGCACAGTACAGATGGTATCAGAATTCCTTGTCTCAAATGGTGATGAAAAGTCCAGAATCCAGGGTTACTGGAGGACTTACTGCTGGTTAGAGCATATAAAATATCCGATTGGCAATTATAGAGACAACTGCTTTAATGGGCTGTTTGAGGGTTCTGCCCAAGTTCTGCACCATCTAGAAAGCATTCTTGAGATGGAGAAAAAATTGGAGAATGGTGGAAATTTGAAAATTAAAAGAAAGACAGAAGAGTTCTTGACATTGTTACTGCTCATGTAGTTATTTACACACAATTTCCAAATCCATTTTGGAATTTGATGTTGACTCAAGATACTGTGTACCTTCAGCTGTATAAGTATATACTGCCAATATATAACAATATAGAAATGGCAATACAGCACCCTGAATTGTTACTGTAAGGGAGTTTCCTGTCATTTCCTAATGCCAATATCATCCTTACCAATCCTTTTGTGTGCTGCAGCTTTCAAGCCCATTGAATCTGACAGGACCTTCTTGCTTCAGACTATTAGCAGACTCATGAAGGTTTTTCTCAAATGTATGGAAAATTTAGGAGCAATTTACAGTCACTAGCTTCAATATATGTTGTCCACATTAAGGGAAGTGGTACAGATAACTTGACATCTGAACATCACTTTGGAACCTTAGTAGTCAGAAAAAATGCTGTCATGCATCTTTGCATTTCCATACAACTTCATTAATGCTGAAGGCTTGTAGGCAGGATGTAAGTAAATGGTTGTCAACTTTAAAAGCTGGAAACAGAAATTCGTTGTGGGGGGAAAGCAAAACAAGGAGGTAAATGGCTTAGAGAGAAACACCAAGATGAACTTAGAATGGGTACTGAAAAAAATGTTGAGATGCAGAGGCAGCAATGGAGAAAAGAAAGAAGCAAGGAAAGAAGGCAATTAAGAGAACTGTTGAAATGGTGGACCTTCCATAACGTGATACTATTTAAGTAGACGTGGGTGGCCGTGGCTTATGAGAATGGGTGGTTCCCTGGTATAATTCAAAGGAAAGAGGACAAGAAGTTTGAGATTAATTTTATGTAACCAGGATTAAAATTGGGTATCTATAAATGGCTTCTTGAACAATAGATGTCCAATATATATTTCACCAAATCCTGAACCCTCACCAGCACCACCAGTGTATGCTAAAGATGCCCAAAAGATGCATTCTTATATCCAATCGGTTTACTTGAATACAATTATATTTCTAAAAATGCATGTTGCTTTACATAAATGTATATATTCATGTCTATATAAACATTTTTCTGAAGAAATACGTGGGCTTATTTTCCCAACCTTGGTTCTTGGCTTCATATTTTCCCTTGCTTTTAAAATATTTATGACTACAATGTACTTTTTAATTATTAATGAAGGTTCTAAACTTCTTAGTAAATCTTTTTTGTTACTGTTCTCCACCTGGGTGGATGATAAACTTATAAACACTTCATTTTTGGAAAATTAGGTGAGAGCAATTGCAAATTAAACAAATTTAATTAGGGGGTCAATTCATTAAAACTTATGAGGTGCTCATATGCTATCTTTTTAATAGTTTCATGATATTCACCAGCAAATGTTACATGCCAAATTTTATTGCTTTATCTTTTTTTTTTTTTTTTTTTTTAATGGAATTTTATCAATGAAAACAAAAATGTTGCTTGCATTATTTACATTACTCTGTTATCTTCATCTTCATGGCTATATTCACAATGCTTCGGCCATTATACTCTTTGGCCTTTTTCAGGTGATTGGAATTTCAAACTGAACCTTTTATTTCGTCCACCGGCATAGATTATTCTAGTTCCATGTGCCATGCCTCTTCCAGATCTCTCACTTATTTCCCTTTAAGGTCAAGGATGTGTGGCCCAGTGGATAAAGACGTTGGTTAGATCAAATGACTAGACCTAAAGAGTTAAATACCAAGACACAGCAGTTGTAAACCAAAACTTGGAGAGTTGAATTAAAGGGAAATAACTGAGACATCTGGAAGAGGCATAAAAATAAAGAACGTAACTCTAAAATATTCAGTTCATTTATTTTCAATTGTTGTATTTTTTTTTTATAAAGTTTAAGACTTTTGGTAAAAATATCAACATTAACTATATATTGTTCTCACAGGCTTTTAAAAAAGACTTTTTACTTCTGCTTTTCCCAATATTACAGGTGCCTTTTTTCTTTTTTTTTTTTTTTTTTTCCATTTCCTGTTTCTTTTGTGATACAAGGATTGTGCTTTTTACTTGCAGGTTTTTGCTTGGTTCTTCAAACCTATCCTAATACAAAAATGGAACAGTCAAGATTGATAAAGCAAGTTCAACAAACATTTAACACAGCCAAGAAAATTTTAGCTACTGAAGAAGATTACCTAAGAGTGTTTTTAGATTCTTCCCTGTAGCAGTGACTTAAAAGGGCTAGAATCGTGTATGTTTTGTATGGAATGTGGAGACGGCGAATTGGTGAGCTTGGACTGAAGGTGAATCGGGTGTGTGGATGGAAGTGGTGGTGTCGCTTGTAGCCATTTTTATTGGCTGCTTCTGGGCGCTCATTGGCTAAGCAATGGCTGGGTCAGGTGCATAAAAGCACAGTACGACCATTCAAAGAGAGTCTTGTTTCTGAGGAGGAGTTGCATAGATGATATTGAAGAACAGAGATAATTGTGGATTTATTTACCTATTGGGCTTGTATGTAGTTTTTCCTTAAGCTATTTTGGTAATTTTTTTCCCCTCCCCATCAATGATGTCAAACAACAAGGCCTCTGATATCCAGCTGATTCCAGAATTCAGTGGTGAAGCAACTGACCTACTGATTGTAAAATGGATCAAAAATGTTGAATTAGTCTGCAAGCTTTGTGCCATTGTAACAGAGAGAGGTTGACGCACATGAATGCACACACGTAAATATAACGTTTATTGATTGAAGATGGAAAACACGGTCTTTCGTGAAAGTTACAAACTGTGTCAGTGCTATTAATAGGAAAGAATCTAGAACAATGATATATGAAACCTGAGACGGTTGATGGATAAAGAATAAATTTCAAATCGGGTTGGTGAGGACTTGTTTATAAACAAATGCAAAAGGGCAGGCGGCGATGTTTAATTTGGGTCATTAAAAAAAAAAATAGACAAAAATAATATTTTTGATAAAAACATATTGAAGTAAATTGGACCGGGGAGGTAAGATCAGTGTATGTTTACCGCTAGCGAAATCTGATCTAAACATAAGTTGTATCCGCTGGTTTTGGTCATCGAAAAGACAGTTGAATGAACATTGAACTAATTAATTTTATCCACTAAGAGATTTGAAATAGATCTGAATATAAACTTTGCTTATGGCGACACTCGTGTTAAGCGCGTGAACAACCTGGCTTATAACCTTCAGTTTGCTATATAAATGTGAGTTTTGCTGAGTTAGGGAGACTTGGGTGTTAGATGAGAGTGACGTTGAGAGAGAGAGAGACTGTCGTTGCAGTGAATCGGTCCAGTGGCGAGTCAGAGATAAGGAATTCAAGAAATATCGTCATTGTAGCAGTCGCATTGAAAAGTCGCTGAAACTTAATGTTTGTCACTTACGACAACCAACTGAAAAGCTACACTTCCACGTAGGGCTGGAATTATGAGTCACATATCCTCCCTATCTTAACTGCACACATACCTCTCTCTGTTGGTATAATTGGTAGAGGAGTGGTCCTCTGTTCTTATGTTAATTGTTCTTATGTTAATTCTTATTTTCTATCCTTTCTGTAAACTCTTTCTACTGTTGTTGTTTGCTTATATAAAAAACATCAATATTTTACCCATTGTTGTTCGGCTTCTGCAGATATTATTTCCTTGTTTGCCACATACTACCACTCACCCTCACAGCCGTGCCTACATCCCCAATCGACCGTGAACGTAGGGACAACACCCCACTTACTGGATCTAAAAACTAACACAACGTGGGCAGCAGGTGGAACTCGGTCAGTGACCGGTTGAACAATCTACGGGTACTCAGGGAGTGTGCGGCCAGCTACCCCTGAGTTCGGTTCTGACCGAGTGGGCACCTCAACCCAAAGAGGAAGGCGCCGGAGGTTGAGGGGCTGAAGTGACGAGTTTTAGACCATGGACAAAGTCTAGTGTCTTGTTGCTACAAATGCAAGGTGGTGCTCTTGCTATGTGTCTGCAACTGAGTAAGGAACAGAGGGCAGATCAAACAGGCCCTTATGACCGCAGCAGATGTGCTCAATGCATTTGACCAATTCGTGGCACAACGTCTTTGACAGAATGAAACTGTAGATGGATTTTTGGCTGAGTTGCATTGCCTAGGAGTGGTAGGAAAATCTCTGCCCAAGCATTGGATGGCATGTGCATTTGTATCTGGTCTGCCACAACATGTTAGACAGCTTCTCCAGGCATCATCGAGGATGGATACAATGACTGTAGAGCAGTTGCTAACTCTGGCTTGGGATATCATGAGAGATGACGAGTAATTGGCCACAGCATCTGCTCAAAAAATACGTACAGACAAGGAAGTTCTCCCCACTAACTTACACAGAGGGGCTGCCATTTGCTACAGATGCTTTGGTCCTAACTATATGGCTAGAGATGCTGGGATGTTCATAGGAGGGTCATTCCATGTCAAAACACCAGCAAAAAGTTGAAATCTGCACCCACCGACACCAAATTACTTGAAATTTGGCACAAATGTTCCCCTTTGTGAGTTAGTGTGCCAAATTATTTTGTGCTAAACTTCACCATTCCAATTTTAAGGTGAGGGTGTATAATTTTCCTATTTTGCCTCTAATTTAAGGCCGTGCAACATCGCCGAATTTTAGTGTTTTATAAAAATTAAAGAAAAATACTTCCATACCTTCAATATTTCTGAAATTTGGTATGTAGGGCAAATAAGAAGTGTAGAATCCAAATGTTTAACTATTTCAAGCCTACACTTGATAGAAAATTTTATTTTGCTCATCCTAATAAATGACCCCAAAATCAACAACTTTTCACCTATGTAGCTTACGGTCAGTCTATCAAAAATACGTCCTCTTCAATTTTCATAATATTTTTTGCCTAACATCTACAATGCCTGCTCAAGTTCACCAAAAAAAATTGTGAGGGTTTTAAGTCTACTTTAGAAGATATGACCCTGCACAGTTTAGAGTTTTTTCCTACCTATGTGCAGGATTTCCGAGAAAGATTATAATTAAAGACAATCATCCTAATGCTCCATGACCTCTAAAATGTTGATATTGTGCTAAGTAACTTCTTAAACTACTCAATAAGATTGTTTTTATTAATTTAAATAAAAAAATTTAAATATATTTTGCAGATATTACTTTTTGTACAGATAGATTGTCTTTAAAAAGCAGTAAACATTACCCCATGTATGATAATTAACAGTGCATAGAAAATTTGTAAATGGCACTTAACAAATGAAGTTAAAAGAAATTCTTTCTGTTTGTGTTTCTTTTAATTTTATTTTGGTAAATTATTTTCATGAAACAAAAAAAAACATTTGATTTTTTTCATTTTCAAAAAAGTCACAAGATAAATGCGAATCTTTAAAACATAATATTTGAAGTTGACACTTAACATATTTATATAGTTGAAGGAAATGCTTTCATTACTTTTTTAAATTTTCATTTTTTAAATAATTTTTCAAAAATTATTTTCACGAAACAAATATTTGAATTTTGTTTCATTCAGAAGAAAATAATAAAAATGAATATACAAAGAGTCTTTTAAAGATTACATTTAAACTACACTATGCACTAAATTTTGTTGTGCATATAGACTGAATTGTTTTGGATATAACTTTTTGCAAAGATAATTTATCCATCTTGCACAAATGATAAACTCTACCATTTGTTGTTGGAGGAACATCAACTGTGCACAGAATATTCATTAATGGTACAAAACATATATCCTTAAAATTTTCTTTCCAGTAAAATGAATGTGATGGAAGAGCTGGGTGCATGAACTTAATCAGCAAGTCCTTATTCTCCAAATCAATTTCCTGAACCATGCCAATCCAAATTTTATTGTTGCACTTGCAACAAACATATCCTGAAACAAAAGAATTTACTGGTTTTTCTTCAGTCCCAATAGAAAAGTCATATATTAGGTCATAGTTTTCATCTTTGCTACATTGTTTCATAGCTATTTTATCTCTGGTGAGTGGAATAAATTGATGTGAAACTTCTTGTTCCTGGGATGGGGATGCATTTTCGAATCTCATGGTCAGACTCCTCCTCACTTCCTCAACTTCTTTCTTTTCAACCAGAATGAATTTGATACCTTCAATTGCAGATTTACAATATTCAAACATAGATTCTGTGAAAAGGATTTGTTTGGTAGTTGGTCTTTGGAGACTTTCTTTTGACACTATCCTTTTCACTGTCCCACCTATGCCAACACACAGTTGTTTAGCATGACTTGTTGCAAAGAAATTCCATTTTGCATTGTGCCCAAAATCTTTCTGATGGTTGCACAAATTGGCAAAGGTCTTATAATTCTTGTATTGCGCTGCACAACCATCAGTAAAATACTCAATATTTTTTGTTTGGCAAGGTAGCTTTGATTACCTCAATAATTTTTTTCTGTACCATATAAACAAATGCTACATCATGTGAATTGTCACTCGACATAATGCAGAAACAATCACTTTGCATTGCACTTTCAAGCTTAAAGTAGAGTACCACTGGATGTAAAGTACATTGTGAAGTATTCAAGTGATAACTCTGGATCTCATCTTGAACTATAAATTTGTAGTTCTCGGCAAAATCTCCCAGGAACAAAATTTCATTATCACTAATCTCCTCTTTTCTTTGCTTTAAGTACCTTGATTGTGATTTAGCCAAGTAAGAAGAGGTGCTAATTTATTCAGTTTCAAAACAACTAAATCAATGTAAGCTTGACAGGATTCCTTTTGCGTTGTCAAAGTCGATCGGTCAGTTGTTGTTTATTGGGAGAACTCTATTGATTCAGCGTTATCAATATATCCTTCCATAGTGTCGTAAAGAAATTTTTCAAGCTGCCCTGATGATTTAGGATGATTTCGTCACTTATGAATCATACACTCTTTTCTACTGGTATTACAGACGATATATTTCCAGAGATCTTTATATGATACATTCAGTGGTTCCAGTAATAATTTCATATTTTGGTGGATAGTGCATACACATACAGTATGCGTGCCTGCACTACCAGCAAGGACACACCATTTCGGCCTTAGACTACAAAATTCGGAAAATCCCAAAGGTACTGTTGGGTTCTGTTCCTTGAATGCTCTGAAGAGCTCATTCTGGTTACACAAAATGAGTCTTTCCTGCCTGGCATCAGTCGAGTATATTGATCATCTTGGTAAACTCAAACACATTCATGACTTTTTTGTGTGATTAGTCGGTAGGGGCAAATGTCAAGATCTGTATTTTGATTTTACCTGATTCCACTGTCTTCACTTTTGCTACAAGAAGCTCTATCATTTTATCAAAGCACTTAGCTTTATCTAAAATCTCCTTTTTGATTTTTAAAGCCTCATCATTCAACAGCTTTAATGACTTGGCTACTTTACATTGCAGAAAATTTTTTCTCAGGGTTGATACAATCAGGGAGCTTGGAGACATGCACCTAACCAGATCGGGTGACGTGCACTTTTCTGTTGGAAACCTAAACCAGTGCATCACCATTTCTATTAATTTGCCTGACTTCAGCGCAACATTTGACTAAAAATAATAAGGTGTGGACTACCTTGTGAAAATGGGTGAGTAGTCATCCGGTGAACTGGAAAATAAAGTACCAGACTACACAGTGCCTGATCATGTTCAGGAGCCATACGAAAAGGAACTATTGTGGCTGTTGCCATATCCCAAAAAGAGCTTGATCCACCCAAGGATTTGATTCCCTTGAAGGTATGAGTACAAGCAGAAGGTCCAGTTGGTGCTCGACCACCGCAAATTAAATTCACAGAAGCTTAAAGAATGTTTTCAAGAGCCAGTGATTCTTACCTTACACAATTGGGTTTCATATTAAATGTGGTGCCATTCATTATGAGAGCTGTCATCGACACTGATGAATTGAGATCAGGCGATTAAGAGTGCTGTATCAACATATATTGATGACATTTTCATTAAGAAAAAAAACTGGTTTCTCCAGCACTTGCCAATTACGGTCTCATCTGTAAGGATCCAAAGCAATTGGAAGACAGAGCCAAAGTCCTGGGCCTGCAGGTCTGAGGGGAAGACAACATACTTTGATGGAAATGGGGATGTGAAGTCCCAAACGTTCCGCAGATCATTGCCCATTAGAGTGTCTTTTCCATATGTGGGGAAACTTTTGGGTCATTTCCTTGTGTGGTTGGCTCAGAGTGGTGACTGCATTCATAAAGTGTCAGGCGAGCGCAGTAACCAACAGATTGGATGATGAAGTCAAGGATGTCTCCCTCCATTGCATGTTAATGGAAACAGTGGGAAAAGTACGTGAGATGGATCCCATGAGGGGAGAGTGGTGCATGGATGGCAGTGAGATGAAGGTTTGGGTAGACACAAGTTCTGCAGGCACTAGAAGTGAATGGGAGCGTCGTGGAGGATGCTTGTTGGTTGCGTACAACTGAAGACGCCAAGCACATCAATCTGGCTGAGCTTGATGCAGCAATAAAAGTTGTAAATCTGGCCCGTCAATGGTGGGCGTTGGTGTTACATTTGGTTACAGATTTGGCATGCAATAACAATATTTATCTGACACCCTGACTGGGAAGGCACAGATGAACACAAAGGCAGCTGCTGAGATGTTGGTAAGGCAGCACTTAGAGACTTTGCAAGCATTGATGATAGATGTGACACTGGTGAAATCCTGTCTAAAGCTCATATACTGCCTTACCTGAGTGCCATGGAGATGGTTGGATCTATATAGGCAAGAAGAAGAGCCAGTACCAGAAGGCTGCACCACCATTACGGAGACAGTCATTTTCTAATGCTCATTGATTGTAGTCCCTCTTGGTTTGCAATATGGCGGCTACTGCGTCAATAGGACTTTGCTAATGTCATTCATTAGCTGTAATCATTTTTCTACGAGTGGGGCCTGCCAACCGAAATACTGACTGATAACAACACTGCATTCACTTGTAAGCATTTCAAGAACTTTTTAAGTAGCTAGGGGGTTCCATGCACTGGCTGGGAATGGGATCATCAAACACAGTCATAGTATCAAGAAAGCAATGTTCAGTGTCACTCTCAAAGATAGCCTTTCATCTTCCACAACACCATTCAACGGTACCAGTTATGAAACATCGATGACACACACTCACTTGAACCGCAAAATATTCAAGGGGCATACAAGTCTGGGTAAAGACTCGACACGTGCACAACCGAATTCAAAACAGGCCATGTAACAGTAGTCAGTCCAATCAATGCAGATTAATGGAGTGCCGTGGCACATGAAGATTTTACGCCCCTCTTCTGGGGTCATATCCATCATCAGATTCTGATAGTGGCAGAGAAGAGAGTGAATGATTCATATACTTAGAATTGAGTTTGCCAGGTGATTCCTTCGATACAGCAGTTCAGAGACTGATACCGGAGCACCCAATGAGTTTGTCTGAGAATGAGACTTGTATTGTTCCTCTTCAAAAGAGTACCTGACAGAAGTGACATACCCCAGAATGCGTCAGCCATGATCAGATCAGTGGGGAGTATAGCAGAGACTTACTTGGGTGACCCAAAATGGCTAGAGTCATGTATATTTTGCAATGGAGTGTGGAGATGGTGAATTGGCAAACTTCTGATTGAAGTTGAATCAGGCAGCACTTTGTTTGTATGGAAGTGGTGGTGTCACTTGTAGTCATTTTTATTGGCTGGTTCTGGGTGCTCATTAGCTGAGTGATGGCTGGTTCAGGTGCATAAAAGCACAGTACAGTCATTCAAAGGGAGTTTTGTTTCTGAGGAGTTGTGTACATGAGATTGAGGAACAGAGATAATTGTGGAATTGATTTACCTATTGGACTTGTATGTAGTTTTTTTTTTTTGTGTGTGTGTGTGTGTGTGTGATTCCAACCAATTCTCACATTCCCTTGATGCTTTTTTGTAGCTGTTGAACTTGCTGCCATTGAAATAACATCAGAGGAATTTGAAGATCCAGTAAATTTCTCTGGTAGCCATGAAGAACCATCTCCAAATCATATTCACATATGAGAAACAAGGTCAATTGGTTGCTATATACTATGATTCTAGTTTTTACATTAGCCAAATCATTGACATTACATCTTCAACTAGTGCAATAATCAAGTTTCTAGCTCCAACTGAGAGTAGAAATGATTATTTCCAATGGCCTTTGGTGGATGACATTGCACAGGTTGAGTCAATTTTTGTCTTTTTTGATGGGACTTAGATGTAATGCCTGTTTCAAGAGATAGTGGGATGTTTAAGAAATATTGTCTATAGAAGTCTATAGAGAAATTCAGACTGCAAATCATTAGGAGAGGGAGTGTAGTAGGGCCATTCACACTCTAGAAAGTCTTTTTCATCAGTTCCAATTGATGTAGTTTTACTCGATTCAATTATTTTTTTTAATTTAAAAATTGAGTTTCAAGGCTTTACAATAAGCATTTGTTTGAAAAATTGACCACTGATTCCTTTTGTATAAATAGTTTCAAAGTTTTGATGTTGTTGGTCTTTTTGAGCAAGTCAAAAATTGTATATATTTACAAAATTTTCAAAAAAATAAAATACCTTTGAGGAAATGTTTTAATATTATAGACAAAATAAATTTTTTGTTTAATTCCTCATCCCAACATGATTAAAGTTTCAGGCTTGTACTTCCACTGGATACTTTTTATACAGCATATTCAAGAAAGTATACTTTTTTAATCTACTATTAAATTTTGCTTCCACATATTCTTTCATGGTGAAATAAGAGTTTTACTCCTGTTTGTACTCCTGTTAAAAAGATTTTAACATGCTATGAAACATTAAGAAATTTCAATGACTTAACTGAAATTGAAATTTAAGAGTTGCCTTCCTATGTTATTTTTGCACTGTTTTTAGGATGGAATGTGATTTTCCTCACCTGTTTAGGCTGGTCTTATCAAATAATTATTAATTCCTTTAGTATCATCTTTTTTTTATGACTTAATGACATTGCATTTATAATGATTTTTCACTTGTTTGAAGCCTGCATCTTCACACACACACACATATATATATATATATATATATATATATATACAGTTAAAATAGGTTTCTGGCCCAATCGCACTCAAGATGGAAAGTATGATGAATGGTCATAACTCTTGTTAATTGAGCTAGCAAGATAAATTTGGTACCTTTTTGGTTTTTGTTGTCAAGCTCTATAAACCTACATGAAAAGCTTTTAGATACATTGCAAAAAAATAGTTTGGGATACCTACTCACAGGCATTTTTAGAGATGCTATCTCTGAATAAGTTTGTATGTAGACTCTAATATCATCACTTTCCAACAAGCTTTCTGAAAAGGAAATTTAATTCAGAAAATTAAAATCAGTAATCTATTATGTGCACCATATAGTCATTTAACTTGATAAAAATATTTTGAATAATTATTCTTTTCAGTTACCAAATTTGTTGTTCTATGGACCACCAGGAACTGGTAAAACCTCAACTATTTTGGCTGCTGCAAGAGAACTCTTTGGGTAAGTCAAATACAAATTATATGGATAAATACATACAGGGTGCAATAGATAAATTATCATCTAAATTATGCAAAAATGAAAATAATACTGACATCTCATTTTAACAGATATATTTACCAAAATTGCACAAAAATGTCTTTAAATACTACTAAAGAATAAATTTATTCAATAAAATTGCCATTGACTTCAATCATGGCCTCCAGATGATTTTGAAATCTACAGCAGCTCTTCTGGACAGTCTCCTTGTCTAAAGTTGGTGAATGCTGTCATAATCCTTGCCTTCAGTTCATCCAACACATGATAATCAAGTGAGTTGCAGTCTGGGGAGTTAGGTGGCCTGATCTAAGGGGCAATGTTGTCACAGAAATTGTCTATCTGCCAGGACTGGATTCTCTTGCTTGCATGGATAGGTTGCCAAACATAGGGTCTTCCAGGAAGCTCTGTCTTGACCCAGTGTAGCACTACTTCCTACTTGATGCAGGCCTCCATGCTGAGTCTGAGGCCCTCACCAACAAATTTAGGTTTTTTTTTTTTTGTTTTGTTTTCAGAGCTGCCATACCTTTGTAATCACCATTAGACTCTTCTAACTCTTTCCAAATCCTCTGTACTGTCAAATTGACACCCAAACACTCTGAAATGTTCATATTGGAGCTTTCAGCATAAATGTCAAGCAGTACAGTTTCCAAATTTCAGGCAGTGATTTGTGTCATGGTGCTCTTTTTCTCACTGACAGTGCCCCACTGACCCTACTATACTGTGCGGTCAACAAAATCAAAAAATGACAGGCATGCTCAAATTAAAAATATAAAATGGTGATAATTTGCCCATCTTGCCGTGTATATACATTTTTTTTTTTTGTGTGTGTGTGTGTGCATACATAGATATATAAAGAAAAAGAATTTTATTCCTCAAAGAAAATCTACATCAGCAAGATGGAATTAATTGCTTAATTTATACTTCATAGAAATTGGATTTTAACTAATTTCAATTCAGTTTTTTATATTTATTTATTGCTTATGTAACAAACTCCATAACTGAGGAACTTGAAATTAATTTCACTAATTATCATAATTACTTTAAAAACAATAAAATTCTATGAGTTAATTTTGCACCAGAATCAGAAGTCTACCAAATAGAATGTAAACAATTTCCTACCTCCAAGAAAAATACATCAGCAAAATATCTCACGAGTTAAAGAATAATGTTGTCAAAAAGGCATTTAGAATTAAACCATATACCCAATGCTCTTGTATGCCACTGAAACCTTTGTGATCACAATTTTAACCTGGAAGACATTGTTTTAATAAAAGGTGGATATAATTTACTCAAAGATTCATAGAAAGTTCCATGATCTATAAGTGTTCTACTTCCTTCAGGTTATCCCCTGTTTTTATTAAATTCTGAAGCAATGTAGGATGCATAACCAATAAGGAGGAGTGATGTTTAACATTAATCCTATTTAATTTTGTAAATGTAAATCTGTATCTTTTTTTTTTTTTTTTTTTTTTTTTTCCATTTCATTGGCAAGATATGTTCCAGTAAAAACTTTCCAAATCATCTTGTATATTTACTATTGTCAGATGCTCATCCAACTTTGCATGCACACATGATTTTGAGGAAAAATTTTTTCAGACTATTAAGCTCATTATTTTTGTTGCTTCTTACTACCCCAATGTTTTGGCCAGTCCTTCAAGTTAGTTGGGAATGGGAGAATGTTCACAAATAATGTTCTTGTCTTGCATATGACAGTAAACTGCATCAGCAGCAAGGCCTCTGATCAGAAGGTTTTGAAGAGTGTGGAACTGCCTCTTAGTTGCTGTTGTTCCCGGGTTCACCCTGACCTGGGGTGGTAGCACTCATTAGGGTCTCAGCTATGGGTAAATAGTTTCTCTCCTCCCTTGATCTGGAGTTGGAATACTAGGAAAGTGTAAGAAGGGGTTTTTGTAATAATAATACCATCAACACAAATTGCAGTATATAAAGTGCACAAAAACCTGATTTCAAAAAACTAAAATTTCCCCTAAATGGGGCACCTGTTTGCCATGGGTGGTGACCCGTGATGTCTGGGGACGGAGTCATGGTGACTGAGTAACTCGTAATCTGGGCTAAAATGACCAGCAGTTTCCACATAACGTCACTTCGGTCCTTACCTGGGATAGACTCAATCCATTCCAATCGTCTTGTTACATAGTGGCAAGGGTTAGTTGGGATGATAGATAATGGGTCCGACAGGGCCGTGAAACCTTACATCATACTATACTTGGGTAGATATGGTGGGGGAGTACGGGTGCTTGTAAACACTCTCATCACGACTATACTGTCTGTGTAGCCCTGGCAGATTAGGGCGAATAAGATTAGTGAACAACCCAACCCCCCAATAGTGTCCCTTAAGAAGGAACTCTGAGGTGGGTGGGGAGCGCAGACACTGAATACGAGAATTAAAATTATATGGCTATCTCTTATAAGCAAACCAATAGACAATATGAGATTTCTGAAAGCAAAAATGAAATAGAAAAAAATCAATTTCCAACTTTCATTGTTGTAGAATCAGTAGAGGGTGATATATCAAAAGTGTCTCCTTTTGTGTTGCAGACATGATCAAACCACAATCTGTTAAAAAAATAAAAATAATACTCTATTAATCCCAAAAAGATGCAGAGAAATTGCTAAGAATCAAGCAAATTGACAATAAAGTCAAAGCCTAGCCCCATCAATTTCTTAATTCATCAAAAGGAGTAATAAAATGCCCAGAACTGTCGTTTTGTTCATCAAAAGAAATTGAAAATGACTACACCCTTAAAAAAGAAAAAAGCAAGGAGTAACACATGTTAAACGAATGCAGCTAAGAAGAAATGACACAGTAATAAACACCAACACATACATTTTGACATTCGACAAACCGACTCTACCAAAAGAAATAAAGATAGGTTACACAATAGCCAAGGTAGAGCCATACATTCCTAATCCCCGTAGATGTCATAAATGCCAAAAATTTGGTCATCTTCAAAATGTTTGTATGAGAACATCAGTCTGTCGAAGATGTGGGGGACTGGAGACTGAGCATGATGAGAAAGACCTCCTTTATGCCCAAACTGTAAAGAAAAACATCCAGCAGACTCCAAAGATTGTAACATTTGGAAAAAGGAAAAGGAAATAATTAAAAGAAAATACATGCAAAATATCTCATTCCAAGAAGCCAGGAAACAGGTTGAATCTAATTCACTTCAAGCATCATATGCAAATATCAATAAAATATCAAATCAACAAAAAGTCATCCAAGAAAACAATGCATTAAGAAGCCAAGATCTTATAACTCTTATTAACGAATTAAAAAGTTTAATAAAACTACTAAAATGTAGTATATCACTCATAAATCAAATGTCTATAGACAAAAAAATCCTGTCCCGTCAACCTCAAACAAAAAAAATCTCTACATGTGCAAAACAATTAAATCCGAAAATTCCAAACCAAAGTACAAAAATCCAAGAAATAGAAACCTCTAAACATTCTCAAGAGAATCAAAAGGTACATAAAAAAAATATAACAAATTTTAGTGAAGACTCAAGAGAAATGGACATAGAGGAACAAAACTTTAGCCCATCACAAACATCATCTATACAAAGATCGTTAAAAGAGCCTAATGGAAAAACTAGGGAACTAAATCAAACAAACAAGCAGAAACAAGAGAAGTTCAAAGATCAAAACATAACAAGAAACAAAATGCTAATAGGCTGGAGAGTATAGAAAGTATGGACACTTCACCCACATAACATAAATTTCATTAAAGAAATTGGGCTCTACAGAAAAAAAATAGTTTACTGAATCTGCTTTCTTGTTTTCCTAACCTAGTTTGAAAAAAAAAAAAATTCCAACAATACATTTTTGGTTACCAGCAATACTTTTATGAAGGAAAAATTATTAACAGCTATTCATTGTTGAGGAAAAATTATCATCAGCAATGTATTTTTCAAGAAAAGTTATTAACAGCAGTATGTTTTTGAAGAAAGAGTTATTACCAGCAATATAGTTTTGAAGAAAAAATTGTTATCAGATAATATAACTTCTCCCTCAATTTTGAAGGAAATATCCTATTATCAGCAATATAGCTTCGTAAAGGAATATTACCAGCAATGTGTTTTTGGAAAGATGTCACTGGCATTTTTTGAAAAAAAAGTTACCAGAAATACATTTTTGAAAAATATTACTTTCAGTCGATTTTAAAAGGAAGAGTATTGCTAGAAATAGTTTTTTGAAGAAAAATTTTACCAGCAAAAAAAATTTATCAGCATTAATTAAAACCAATCGAGGTTGATATGCCGTAAAACTCAATCAATCAATCACACATAATGTTCAAGAACCTTTTCAATTCATTGAAAATGTATCTATTGTACTATATAAAAATTAGATTTAATTTCAGCTTGTGCTGAATTTACTAGCATCATTTTTTTTTTTTTTTTCAAAAAAAAAAAAAAAAAAATTCACTCCAAGGCATTAAAGCCACTAAGACACAAGGCGGGGTACTGAATGAAAGAATGCAAGAAAAAGAAAAAATATTAAAGAGAGAGAATTAGGAATGAAGAAGACAGGATAACAATTGGCATTGCATTTTAATTTTTGAAGATCAAAGTTGACTGGAAAGTAAGAAGCCAGGAGAGTATCACAAGTGAAAGAAGAGACTATAGATAATGTAACTTAGTTACATCTAGCCATTTCATTTATAAAATGGCCCACACTCTCGTCTATTTCAAGCATAACCATTAATATAGACCAGCACCCAGATATAACTTATTTCCTGTTTTGTTCCGTCCTGGGTATGACAATAAACTGCTTCCAACGGCAAGGCCTCTGATCAGGAGATTTCGAGGAGCATGGAACCACCTCTTAATTGCTGATGTTCCCAGGTCCACCCTGACCCGGGGTGGTAGCATCTGTTAGGGTCCCAGCTATGGGCAAATAGTTAACCCCAAAACTGAGGTAAAAAAACATAAAAGTTTAAATATAGGTTTTAATACTTTGTAAAAAAAATTATTACTAGAAGTAAATTTAAAAAAAAACTATTACCATCAATATGTTTTTTTTTGGGGGAAAAAAAAAATTACCAGCAATACATTTTTGAGAATAATATTA
Source organism: Acanthosepion pharaonis (assembly GCA_903632075.3). Lineage (NCBI taxonomy): Eukaryota > Metazoa > Mollusca > Cephalopoda > Sepiida > Sepiidae > Acanthosepion > Acanthosepion pharaonis. Next base: position 10,316 of record CAHIKZ030003864.1, on the reverse strand, counting down.
CCAGCAATACATTTTTGAGAATAATATTACCAGCTATACATTTTTGAGGAAAAAATATTTCCAGAAATAGATTTTTGACAAAACAAAAATATTACCAGGAAAAAAAAAAGAAAAGTTGTCAGCATTAAATGACCCATTGAAGTTGATATGCTGTAAAACAAGACAAACCAAACCAGTTTTGTTGCCACTTGATCTGAAAAAATCCCTCATCCACCTCTTTACATTACCCTACAGTCAAAGTGGATGCCACTTAGTTCCCATTGAAGTTCAATTTCCTATCTGCTGACTCATCAAACCGAAACACCGAGATCAAGATAAAACCACCTCTTCCCTTTCTATGTGGGTGTCCATAGTATCACTTAGCCATTTCAACTGTAAAATGATGAAATCTTAGCACCAATCTAGTAGTTCACTTAAATTCATAAAGTCAAGATACCAAAGTGGAAAGCTCCTCAGAGTAATTACCATGCAAATATTTATAGAAAAGGACCAGAGCAGCTACATTAGTGGTAAGAAAGTGACTGAAGATGCCAAGTCAGGGCCAATAATATTGTAAATTCATTGGATTTTATCAAGAATTTCTAAATATATGGCCAGATGGAATAACAATATTCAATGCATGGATGAATAATAGAAGTGTGTAAGACAGATTTTGGCAAGAAAAATTGTCTAGCACAAGGCAGTGAACCAACCTTAGCAGCAAACCTAGCATTTGATTCAATGTAATCTTTCATGTCTGTGGAAAATGTTAGATGAAGAAGACACAACAAATCCCTTTCCTAGATGTTAGCATCAGATGTTCTCTCAGACAATTAAAAGAGAGCCGTTTTGTTTTGAATGTGCTACAGTTAACAAACCATTTCTTGTCCCTGTTAACAACAGATTGTAGGTAATTTTTGAGCTTGGCTGCCAATTTGACTTTACCATTAAGACAGGAATAAATAGTTGTCATAAGCATGGATACAGAGTTGAGAACTGATGATATCAGTAAGGCCATTGATGAATATTAGGAGCAATGTGACTAGGAATAGAGCACTGGGGAAACATCTGCATTAAAGTAAAAATATATTAGACTGGCTGCTCACAACTTTCATTCTGCAATTAATTAGATCAAGAATTTGTATACCATGACCTTTTAACTTAAGATCAGTATGCCAAACCTTGTCAAATGCCTTCAAGATATCCAAAGCATCAGTCCAAGCATTACCATTCTCTAAAGATTGACATCAGCAGTTGATCGAGAGAAGTGAAAGCCATATTGCTTATTGGAAAGGAGACCCTGCAAGGTGAGATTCTTAACCAATTCAGAGTTAATTAGAGTCTCTAATACTTTGCCAAAGAGATAGATGTCTTATAGCCATATAGTTAAACCGATTAGATGGTTCACCCGAGTTCTTAAAGACTTGAACTGCAGAAGAGAATTTCCAACAAGCAGTAAAGCAAGAAGCAGCCAGGCATTTGTTCTAAGTTTAGAGTGAACAGGAGCTAGTTTGCATGCACTTGTGTGAGTATCCAGTTGAGATAATAGGAACCATGAACAGAGTTATATACATATCATGCAATAGCAACTCGGTTCTAAGTGGAAAGTCAGGCAAAGATACTCCAGATAAGTCAAGAAGCAAAACATTCTGCTTTATCCGCAGATGTTAACACCTTAAATTGAGTGGCAAGAGGAGGAACAGAGAACTTACTCTTATCTAACACTGTTACTGAGCCATCAGTAGTCACAAGCTTCTTAAATACTCTACAGTGTCTCATTCTGTTAAACAAAGACTTTAAGGTCACATTTACAATTATTACAAGCAAACACAGACACATCTGCTGTGATCGGAACTATCACACTGGTACAGCCAAAAAAATTGATTCCTGTGAGCTATAACAGCTGAACAGGCATGTGGGAACCAAGGAGAAGATTGTGGTTTCACCTGGTATTTCCATGAAAGTACAAAAGCATTAACCTGAGAAGAAACCTCCATTGCAGAATCTTCAAGAGGAAGATTAATAATTTTACTCCAAGGAGTGTCGTGAAAAAAAATCACAACCTGAATCCAAATCTGTACACTGGTAACAGAAAGAAGTCTTGGGAATAGGAGCTTCCTGTTTAATAGACAACTCAAAAGAAATATCAAAAGATACGACAGTGAGATCCGAATTACCAATGGGGATACAGTTGCGATACTCAATAAGAGCTAGAAGAGGAAGTAAGGAACAAGTTGAATAAAGAAGCCTGTTGATCAGAATTATTAGGGTAACAAGTAGGAAAATCCACTGCAAGACTGAGCAATGGAAAAATTGAAAGTCTGAATACCTGCAACATCAGTAACATTAGAATGATTAAGCCACTTGTACGAGCATTAAAATCGCCAAACAAATGTTTACAGATGAATGTAGACAGAGAGCGATTTCTATATCATCAAATATTTTGTCTAATATGTTACAGCCCTGAAAAAGGGGATTTTTTTTTGTTAAGCAGAGAGTTAACAGTACAATAAATTGAAAGCATATGGAAGAATCATCCTGGAACTCAAGAGACAATTCTTTTGCCACCAAGGCCATGCATATGTATCCTAGGATCTTTTCCTGAAGAGAGAATTCATTAGTAGCAATAGAAGAATATAAATTAGTTTCACAAAAGACATCTGGAGAACTTTTCAACAGAAAATATTCTACATGATAGAAATTGGTGTGAGTATCACTAACATTGGCGAAAGAAAGGTTGAAGGAGGGTGTTTTTTTAACTTGTATTTCTTTTAATTGTAATTCATAAGATTGTTTTAAGGAGAGAAAGGCAAAAATAATTATCACTGTCCATCATCTTTGACAATACAAATGGCCAGAAGTTAGCTAAGACTATAGCTTAATGGTTTTATTTAGGTTGCAGAGACACCTATCCATGCATAACATGGCACTACAAATATGACAATATTATGTAACAATTGACCAGAAAAGCCTCTCTACGCTCTACCAAAGAAGTTTGCCAAATAAGGTTGTCGACCCCTTCCAGGACAAGTGGGAATTATTAAATTATTAAAACCTCTCTGGATGTTACCCTAGGAATTGAAATTTAGGGAATATTAACATAAAATTAGATTACTTGGTTTTAAGTACAATAAGCTAATAATACAAGAAACAAAAAAACATTAGTCAAAAATAAAACAAATGTTACAATTTAAAACACTTTTCCTATAAATTCAAAAATAAAAATGATGTTATGTTAAAATACAAATAAATTAAAATTATTCATGCCAATGTATAAATAATTTAGTAAATAAAATTAATTAATTGTTCCTCTTGTATATAAAGTACAGTGTGTGTTTGTGTCCAAGCAACTCCTCCGCTCCCACTGGTCCAATTTCAGTGATTCATAGCTGTAGGTGTAGGGAATGATTTTTGTTGAGTTCGGATTCAGGGTTGCCAGATTATGCGAGTTCAAAAATATATATTAATACATTATACTAGCTATTATCATTGCTTCCATATTTCAAGGGGAGTAACTCTTATTTTCCTTTTGTATCCAAAATTGCAGTGCACGTTTTATTATATAACTTAAAAGCCACCCTATTGGGTGGCATTTAAGCTAGCTCCAGTGGAGGACTCTTGGTTTTGCCATCTTCGCAATAACTAGGGAGGAGTAGATGCAATAAGCTACGTAATAAACTATGGAAGAACTCAAAATTGATCGCTGCTTTTAAGTATTGAATTAATGCTTAAGCTTATCTTTTAAAAGTTCTACAATAATTTTTCTGCAGCCACTTAATTTAAAGACAATTTGATGTATGTAGATCTTTATTTACTGTACAAACAATTATTTTTATTTCATGGGTGATAGAATAGGGAACAATTTATAATTTAAAATTAATATAGTGTAAAGATGGGAAAATAGAAATTAGAATTAGTTATACATTTAACATTTGAAGTGTAAGAGAAACATAATAGCTAATTAAGTAAAACCTGTATTATGGAATCTATATGAATAAATGTGAAACTGGAACTCAGTTCTCCCACAAATTCTGAGATTAAAAAGCCCCATCTCTACTTTATAGTTACATTGTGATGCAAGCTTGGTTTGATGTGAGGAACCCAAGCTCGTACACCCAGGTCAGGAACAAAAATTCCCTGAGGCCCTGCAACTGTTGCTTGCGTGTGCCTCCACCAATCCCTCTCTCTCTAGTGCAATGGCAGGGCGTGGCTGCACACAGCTATTCCCCAGTGCTGACACCTCTCAATATAATTTTCCTCAGTTGCAACTCTGTCCTTTGACGCAGTTGCCCTTGAGGGCACTCTGCTCATGCGTAACTGAGAGATAATTAATGTGTTACAAACCAATCAGAGAGAGTAATTTACACACTAGGTATTTACTCTGTCTCCCCACTAAGACGAGATGTAACACAAGGTCTGTTTTTAGGTGGGAACCTGAGCGCGAATTGCCCTCAGCCCCCACAACTGTCGGTTATGCTGACCTCGGTGGTACAATGGGAGGGCCCAGCCTTGGGCAGCTGTTCCCCAGTGCTGGGCACCTCTTCAGTATTATTTTCCCAGTTGCTCCTCTGTCCTTTGACAGAAATACAACTGCAAGATATGTAAACATGTAAAAATTACTCAAAAAGTGTAAGTTACACATGGTATTTACTCTGTGCCCACACTAGGACGAGATGTCACACAAGGTCTATTTTTAGATGGGGACCTGAGTGCATACTCCTGGGACAGGAACAAAAATTTCCCTCGGCCCCCACAACTGTTGGTTGCGTTGGCCTTGGTACAAGCACCAATCCCTCCCTCTGGTGCAATGGGAGGGCGAGGGCGCGGCCTCGGGCAGCTGTTCCCCAGGGCTGGGCACCTCTTCAGTATTATTTTCTTCAGTTGTCCCTCTGTCCTTTAGAGCACTCTGCCCAAGGACATAGATGAAACTGAGAGATGATAAGTAGACGTGTAACTACTCAAAAAAAGTTACACACAGTATTTACTCTGTCCCACTGAGCACTTTCAGCACATCTTCAGTGGAGAGTCTATATATAGAAGCAAATGAAGCCCCTCTATCACTGAGAAGACAAAAACTTAGCACTCCAATATGTTCCAAAATTATCATCCTGTCTATGACTGTTTAAAACGTAGTACAAAACCCTCTTTAAGAAAAAGCTTAATGCCACTAAACCCTTCAGTCTCTATATTGGGGAGCTTCCCAATGGAATGAAAATGGGCTCTAGTCGCATACACAAATCAGTCATCTCAAAACCCCACCCTGGCAATTGAAACAACCAAGATTTGTACTTAATGTGGCAAAATGTTCAAAGAACAGAACAAATCCAATTATATTTCAGGATGCATTTGAAAATATAAAAGACCACTATTCAGACTCTCTCTCACACACACACACACACACACACACACACACACAGATGTAAAGATGAAGATGCAGTGGGAAGTGCTGCCATCTATGGCAACAAAGAATATACAAAGTGACTGCCAAGAACTGCATCAATTACTCCACTGACTTAACAGCCATTGATCTGGCATTGAACATAATCAAAAAAGTAGATCAAAAATTTATATGTACAGATTCAAAATCCTCACTTGAAGCACTACAAAATAAAAATGAGAAATCCACTAATTATTCAACTTAGTAACAGAATCAATCTCTTTAACGCAAAAATGATCATCTTCTGTTGAATATTGAACCATGGAAATGAAAAAGTGGATAATGCAGCCAAAAGATCACTATACAGTATCAAAACACACCAAAATTCTTTCCATCACTGATTTGAAACCAATAATTAATAGGTTTACAACAAACAAATGTGATAACTGCGCTAACAAACTGAAAAAGATTCAACCAACAATCAAGACCTACTAGAATTAGAGAAAAGTGAGAAAGGAGGAAGTAACCTTTGCTTCTTAAGAAAGAACTGTTGTTGACCTTTAACCAAACTTGTATAAATTAAAAATTGCTGCCATTTGAAGTTATATATTTTTATGTTATGGATTTTTGAACATTCTGGGACTTTTTTTTTTCAGGCAAGATATGTTTCGTAGTCGTGTTTTGGAGCTGAACTCTTCAGATGAGAGAGGAATTGATGTAATCCGGAATAAAGTAAAGACTTTTTCTCAGCTGACTGCTTCTGCTTTCCGACCTGAGTAAGTTTCGTACATTGTCATGTTTTGTTTGTCTGGTCAAGCTGAAAACTTTTTTTTTTTCTTTTTTTGTTTTACATCCCCTCCTATGTATATAATATTACTTTTTGATCAAATAAAAATGCACTTTTAAAAATAGTAAAAATTGAAACCACATTTCTGGGTTGATTGTAATTGTCACTTCTGCACTCTAAATGACCAGCTTACCATAAACAGGAAGAAAGTTGTTTTATAATTATTTTTAATATAGGCAATATTGTTTGTGCATTGGATTAGTATAAAAATCTATTGTCATTTGTCAAACATAAGAAACATGTAAAATATTGCACTTGATGTGATATAAAGAATTAGTAGGTTGTATTAAATGTCTGTCAGCCATATTTTCATAGATGTGGGTTGTATTAAATGCCTGTTTGGTACTCTGGCTGAGATCAGAACCTAAAGTCACCCCAGTAGAGATGTGTACAAATAGGGCAGGTTGATTTGTGACCTTTTTTTCTTTTCTTTTTAGAAAATCAACACTATTTTGGTGGTAAAAGCTGGACTTTGGTGTGATAAGAACTGATATCAAAAATTAGATACCTAACTTTGAAATTTAATTAACTTTAGTTTTAAAGATTGTCTGCAAAAATGTACAGAATTTCTGCAGGATTTTGCTGACAAACTGACTTCAAAATTTCTATTTCAATTATAATTCCAGATAGAATTGATTTTTCTTAGATACTATGAATGGAAAATATATTCAAATCAGAATTCCAAGTATGAATCACAACTAGCAAAATATGCCTTTTTTTTTTTTTTTTTAACTGTATTTAATAAACAATAACTAAAAATTGTAAAAGATCACAAAAAAGACTAATCACTTATTAAGTCTTATATTTATTGGGTCATAATTAAATTAACAAATATATAGATAAAAGTGTATTATACATTAATACTACTGGGCACAAATTATAGGAACAAATGTTTTAAATTTGAATTGCTTATTGAACATTGCAGCTAAAACCTACTGCTCTATATAAAATTGTCAGAATAGAACTAAATTGTGGAGTCTAGTTTCCTTTCAAAGTAAATGAAGATCGTGGTACAATGATTTGTTTATAATGTGCTTGTGCCTTACTTCCTGTTCATACATAATTTTTGAAGCTTCAGTCATTAATTTGATAGCTCTTTATGCCTTGAAAATGTACAGGTAAATTTGGAAATTCCAATTTTGTTCCATTCCTTGAAGATTCTAGGAGTTCATTGTTTGAAAAACTTTCTGCAGGCAGAAGTTCCCAAACCCCACTTTGTGATTGGCCAATTTTGATTGACCAATGTATAACTTCAAAATTGATTTTCTTTAATCTTTTCTTTGGTTCGCTACTTCTAAAACAAAAAAAAAAATGTTTTTATTAGAAAATTTAACCTATAGTTGCTTATGTTTTGGATGTAATTTGATTAAAACTTAAAATTATTCTTGTAAATTGGCACAACTAATTAAATATAAATAAATGTTTACTTACCCAATGGACAAAATTTTTTTTATGACCTCTTCCCTCACCTCCAATTCATTCAACTTCATTATTTACAACAGAATGTTTTCCAGAAGCAAATCAAAAGCATTGTACTGTAAATTTTTTAATGCAACATTCTAGATTTTGGTTGACTATTGCTTTACTCTGTGGATAATCTTGAAGATATACGGTTGTCAGTTAAAGAATGTATTGTCCCTTTTGATCTCAAGCCAACTGCATATATTTCAATTATAAATTTGATAATGGTGTGTAATTTATCTGAGAGCTCCAGTGGATATACACCTCTGGTCCACAAGCACATAAACCTGATGGCTAAAGTTAATCATCTTGACTGATCTTCCAGGCAGCAAATCTAGGGTTCACTTTCCCTTGAGAAATACCTACAGTATATTCCAAAAATAGTTGCTGGTTACCACTTGGATCATCCATTGCCTCTGCAACAAGATAAAAATATCCAGAGAGCCACTAATAATAGGAAATTCTACCTGAGGCAAATACTGGTAATTACTTCCACAAAGTTTCCCTAGAGGACCAGTAAGAGTAGTAAGCTTCTTGTAGTTCCATCAATGTATGTAAAAACAGCAGCAACATCCTCTGCTAGAACAACACCAGTTGCACCACTGTTAAGGATGACTGTAGATGAGATATCTACTTTCCATATCTACCTCTGTTGAAAATCAAGTCCCTTGGTTTTCTTAATTCTTTTTTTTTTTTTTTGCACCATTTTCCTTTGTAATCTCTTTGTATTGCAGTGTCTGTATTAACTCTGTAACTAACACCAATGCAGATGATATTTTCATGGTTCTGAACATGCTTCTGATAGGTGGTTACTTTTACTCTAGCCTTTTCTTTTTCTACTTTTGATTTATCAGTGATAATGTCCTTTAAGTTATGACTTGGATGAAGAAAGACCATATCTTGTAGGTTTAATAAAAAGGCATTAGCATGCCATGCCCCAAGGTTGGAAGATATATCACCATTAATAAGTTTTATAGCATATCTAGAGACTGAGTTCTCCTCGATTGTCTACATGGCTCAAAACTTGTTGGGTGTTTCTTCACAGGAAGACATTAGTGGAAAATATCCAATGTAGAGGCAACATGCGTAGAATCCTGTTGTTGCTATCTTTCAATCTGCCTGTCTAATCTATCTGCTTCAGTTGTATGTTTTTTAAATTTTTTTATAGCATCTTTGACAATAGTTCCAAGTTAGAAACCACCTTTTGGTCTTGTCTTTTCTCTTTCATATTCCTTTTCTTTAATGAAAACCTGAAACTTCAAAATGTGTGTAAGTTTTAAAATAGGCTTAACATACATGATAAATATGAAAATATAACAATATTATTTACCAGAGAAGGGAAGATTATCAGAAGTAAATTTAAATTTTGAAAATCAAAACATGAACTAGTTAAATTAAACAAAGAAATTTGAATATCTGTCTAGATCTCTGAGATGAGTTATTATGATTATATTGTTGAGATTGTTATCCGCATCTTCATTGCCATATTCAAAAAGTTTCAGCTATTGTACATTCCGACCTACTTCAGGTGATTGGAATTTCGAACTGTAACCTTTATTTCGTCCACTGGGGGTAGATTGTTCAAGTTCCATGTGCCATGCTTCTTCCAGATGTTCTTTTACTTCCCTTTAACTCAACTCTCCAAGTTTTTTGTTTCACTGCTGCTGTAGCCTGGTATTGAACTCACAACTCTTTGGGTCTAGTCACCAGATCTAATCAACACCTTTATCCACTGGGCCATGTGTCCTTGTTAGCTGCCAAAGCTCTGTGTGCCATCTTCTGAGTCACTTCCTAGTAGATATAATTGACCCATTAATAGGAAAGTCATCATCATATGTCCAGAACTCCGCCCACTTCATGAAAATAATTAAAGATGCTCTCATCCAATCCAACCAGATGCTGAGCCTGGACTTGGTGAGTTTGTTCACCAAGGTACCCATGGATAAGGCACTCTTGGTAGTCAAGGACAGACTGGTCTCTGACTCATCCCTAGGAGGACATTCATATACCAATAGATAACCTGAAGTAGATGCTGACTTTCTCTATGCAAACAATACACTTTCGAATGGGATCAGGCATATATCAACAGGATGAGGGCTTAGCAATGGGCTCACCATTATTAACAGCAATTGCAAACCTATATATGGAATATTTTGAAGAAATGGCATTAGAAACTACATCACTAAAACCAACCCTATGGCTGAAATACTCTGGCCACACCAGGAAGAAGTCCAGCTACTACTGGACCATGTAGTCCTCAAGGACACATAATCCAGTGACTAGACCTAAATAGTTCAATACCAGCTACAGCAGTGGTGAACCAAATAATTTAGAGTTGAGTTAAAAGGAAATAACTGAGTTATCTAGAAGAGGCATGGCACGTAGAACTAGAACAATCTACTCCCAGTGGACGAAATAAAGTGTTTGGTTTGAAATTTCAATCACCTGAAGAAGGCAGGAGCATATGATGGCCAGAACATTGTGAATATGGCAATGAAGATGATAATAACAGTTCAAATAATGTAAATAAAGAAATTTGAAATAAGAAAAATAGAATGAAACAATATTACTTACCTAAATGGAAATATAGTTTCTTCCATGAAAATAAACAGTGTTTTACAAATACCATGTAAAAATTATGTAAATTAAACA
>CAHIKZ030003863.1:2112500-2170265 GCA_903632075.3 Acanthosepion pharaonis | reverse complement strand
AGACATTTTTAATTTTGTATGAAATAATTTTTATAAAGTAAACAGAGTGTATTTTGCTCCATAGGCATACACATCAATGATTATACACACACATGTCCATAATTTTATATATATATATATATATATATATATAAAGAAATATACTCTTAAGGTGTGCTATATTTATGGGTGGCCTGACAACTGCGTCTAGCATGAAACAGCCTGTTGCCTCTAAGTGTTGACTTCAATATTCACTTTATATTGTGATGGTTAGTTTTAAAATAAATGATGTATACAATGAACTAATGGTAAATTTATAGATCATTAGCTGTATTGGGTTTAATAGGAAACTGACTGCTTACAGAAAGAAAATAACTTCAGTAAATATACAAAAATAGAAATGATGTGTCTTCTCACGGACCTTATCTACCCTACACAGAAAGGTGATTCTGAGAGAATTAAAAGTCCTACCAGGATTTATTATTGGTTGCTACAAACTTAACAATGTAAGATATGCAAATGACACAGTGTTGGTGGTAGACAGAAAGGAAACAACAAGAACTCCTACAGAAGGTAGTGAAGGAAAACAAGAAAGAAAGAATTAAATATCAATTGCAAGAAGATAGAATGCATGGTTGTTTGCAGGTTGGGCTGTTCCTTTTGCTAATTACAAATATTAGATACCAAAATCAGACAAGTACAACAATGTAAATATCTAGGAAGTGTTTAAGCAGAGGATGGAAAGTGCAACATCAAAATCTGAAGATTCATTGGGATAGTGAAAGATGCTTTTTAAAAGCTAAGAAGAGTATTAAGAAACAGAAGAATTTCATTAATAACAACGAAAAGAGTACTCAGCTGTTATGTAATATCAGTCCTCCTATATGGCAGTGAATGATGGACAATCTCCATACAGATGAAGAAGCAGCTTGAAGCAACAGAAAAGTGTTTCTACAGAAGGATGTTGAGAATACCATGGATGGAACATGTGAGCCATAACAAAGTTTTAGAGAAAATGAAAACAAAAAAAAACTTAACATTAGTAAGAGATAGTTGAAATTTCTAGAAAAGAGGGTTTGGGAAAATTGACAATGAGAGGACCTATTGAAAGCAAGAGCAACAGAGGAGAGATGGAAAGGAGACAAAAGAGCTACAAAGGACAGGAAATTGTGGAGAACCGTGATCCCCAACATCCTGCAAGGATGACAGAAAGAAGAAAAAGAACTTTTCTTGGTAAGATTTATTTCAAATATTTTTCTAATCTTTTTAGAAGAAAAAGAACGTGATAATTTTAAACAATTTGAATTAAGTTACAGTTTAATTATTATTTTCCTTAATTATAATTATCTTTTTGAAAAAAAAAATATAATTATGATTATATTTTTTAATGCTGTATGGGTGCTTCCAAGAAAACTACAATCATAGTCTCTTAAAGTAAAAGGTCAATCATTATCTATCCTTCTTATTATCTTCACTTCCTACTACCTCCTCCTTCATTCATGTCAAACACCTCACTTACCATTACCATTTTAACAGTAACCCTCTACCTTGAGTAGCTTTCAAGCCTTATGTTAGGTGAATTTTTAGCATTAAAAAAAAGAAAAAAACTGGGTTTTTTTTGCAGACACTGACTGAGATGATAGTAAAGTCTCCAAGTATTTTTTTTTTTTTTTTGTTGACAGCAGAAACGCAATGCTTCATTTTAAGACTTTGATAATGGATTGTAATGGATTGGTAAATACTATCACTTGATTCTGTTTGCACTGGTATATAAAAAGGAAAAGGAAAAAAAAAAAATCTCATTTACCACATTGGCTAGCTTTAGAAGTTCTTTGTCACTGGTAAGAGTGAAAAGTTGAAGTCGAGGATGAGTATTGCTTCCAATTACCAAAACATTTCTTGCAGTCTGAAAAAAAAAAAAAAAAATATATATATATATATATATATATATATATATATATATATATATATATATATATATATGTGTGTGTGTGTGTGTGTGATAAACAATATAAAAAAAATATATATATATATATATATATGTGTGTGTGTGTGTGTAAAAGATAAAACAGTATAAAAAAATATATATATATATATATATATAAAAAAAAAATATATGTGTGTGTGTGTGTGTAAAGATAAACAGTATAAAAAAATATATATATATATATATATATGTGTGTGTTATTATAAAAAATATATAAATATAAAAAATATATATATATATATATATATATATATATAAAAAAATGTATATGTGTGTATAGATAAATATATTATAAAAAAAAAAATATATATATATATATATATATGTGTGTGTAAAGATAAACAGTATAAAAAAAAATATATATATATATGTGTGTGTGTAAAGAAGATAAACAATATAAAAAATATATATATATATATATGTGTGTGTAAAGATAAAATAAAAAAAAAAATATATATAAATATATAAAAAATATAAATATATATATATATATATATATGTGTGTGTGTGTGTGTAAAGATAAACAGTATAAAAAAAATATATATATATATATATATATATATATATATATGTGTGTGTGTGTGTATATATGTGTGTGTGTAAAGATAAACAGTAAAAAAAATATATATATATATATATATATTTTGTGTGTAAAAATAAACAACAAGAAAAAAATGCTACATATATGAATATTGAAGTAAGATTTTATAAGCATATATTATATATATACATTGTTTGTTAATTTATAAATGTTATATCCAGTATATGTAATATGTGTGTGAGATAAATCATATAAAAAAATAAATATATATATATATGTGTGTGTGTAAAGATAAACAGTATAAAAAAATATATATATATATATATATATATATATATATATATAAAAAAAAGATAAATAGTATAAAAAAATATATATATATATATATATATATATATATATATGTGTGTGTGTGTAAAGATAAACAGTATAAAAAAAAATATATATATATATATATATATATATATATATATGTGTGTGTGTGTAAAGATAAAAACAGTATAAAAAATATATATATATATATATATATATATATATATATATATGTGTGTAAAGATAAACAGTATAACATTCTTATTGACTGTTGGTGTGTATTTCAGGACTTCTATTCCTTTCATCAGCAAAAAGATTTAAACTGATTTAAATTTTATGCTCAACTGCAAAAGGGAGAATACAAACTTGTAACAGAATAATTCAAAATTCTTAAAAATAAAAAAGAAAAGTTGTTTACGTTTATATATGGTCATTATCATTATTAAAACTATTTTTACATCCTCAGAATTATTTTAAGATTTAACAGGTTCATTTAAATAAGCCCCCCCCCCACCTTCAGCAACCCAAAGCCAATTTGTATGGTGTGTCTGTCTTGTTAATGATGGAAAAATAATTAAAATTACAATTTTGTTTATGCTGGTCATTATTTGACAAATGTTTGAAAATTGAGAACTTTTTATCAAAAACCAAATCATTGCATGCTCATAGAAATGACTAACTTTACGGTGAATGTATTCAAATTTATATAGGATGCATACTATAGCATCAGTTTTTTTTATGTTTATTTCAAAACAAGGAACCAATTTTGTGATTTGTGAAAACTATCCTCAACAGGGCACCATCCCTACAAAATGTTTTTGACCAAATCATTAATTTTAAATCTACCAGTTTTTAAATATTCACCAAATTTTGGGAGTTTTTTTTTGCATCTGCTCATCACATTTTTAGTTTTGATTAATATGATCATTTAGAGAACTACATTTTTGAATTTGCCACTTGATATCTTGGATAAACGTTAATGGAAATCAGTTTTATTTGAAGAGTTTAGTATCTTAATTTTGTTCCTTTTGATTGACGGATTTATTTTCTACAGCTTATCAATGCTTTACTAGTTATTTAAAACCAGAAAACATTATTTTGTAAGAATTTTTTTGGGGGGTGAGATAATGATGATTTAGTAATACATGTCTTACTAATTAACCCATAGATGGGGAAAGAAGAGGTGGAATCATACCTTTCCCATTGGTATTTGCACAGAAGTGAATATAACGAACTCGACTAGAATTGAAACTGCTCTCCAATTAACAATTCCAAGCTGTTATCCATTACATCACCCGGTATTCCCAAGCAGTCGCCCATCTAGATAATGACCAGTATCAATGTTGCCAAACTTTGGTAATTGTATGGGAACAGGTGTTTTAATGTGATATGGCCGTAAGCTTTGTTTCTTTTGAAAAGAAAAATAGAACCCTGTATTTGATGCAGTGTGTTCTAAATAGAAAATCGAAAAAAAAAAAATCCTAAAATATTGAGCAAGATATTTTAATTCTTTGAAAGTATTTATGGCAGCATTTAAAAATAGTCCAACTCTCAATATGCCATACAAGAAACAAAAAAAACACAGAATAAAAAAGGGATTTAGTATCGAACTGGCTACAATGTAAATCTCATTTAGTGTTTCATTATTTTAAAAGGTCAGGTATAAAAAAGCAACTCACCTCATAATGAAGTATGTCAGGTGAAATGATTTCTTTAATGCTAACATTTGTCACATATTCCAGGTCCTTCATGTCATCTTTCACATGGATAATAACCAGCCGAGATAAATTATTTTCTTGAAGCTGTAGACAGACCAAAAAGAATAGATACAGTATTGGCAAAAAGTTTTCAGTGTAAAAATCAACAAGAACAAATGCTACAGTGCTGAATATTGAAGTAAGATTTTAAGCAAGTAATTTTTAATATTACATTATTTCTTAATTTATAAATGTTATATCCAGTGGTGTAATGAAAGAGATAATCAGCTACCTCGAAAAAGAGTTTGTTTTGTGTGCGATCTGCCGAAATAAAATTACCAAAAAGTAGTTAGCAAAAATCTACTTTAAGGACCAGAATCTATGCTAATGTTCTTCCCTTCTCCCCTGAATGGCGTGACTAACCAGAAAGATCACTTGGTGAACAAAAGCCGTTGTTTTTCACTTTTGTGAGGATTAGATTTTCTGAGCTTGATGGATGAACACGTGTTTTTGATGGTGAGAAGTGACGGTTGATTGTGTGACCCCCATTTTATCATTTCTATGTTGCCTGTTGGACTGTTATGACGGAATATTGTTTGAACTGTGATTTGGCTACAAGTGTTGCGGTCGAGAGAATAAATCTATTGCAGACGTTTGTTGCTACTATAAGCTAACAGTTTTCTTCTTTTTCTTTTCTTTACAAGTACAAGTGGGTACAGGTGTTTGAATAGACAACCCTGTACTTTTTTTTAAAGGTGAAAATATCTACTGGCATAGGGATCAGAAGTCTTACTTCAGAAAATGTGTTTCCTGACAGGACTCAAATCTGTAATCCCTGTATATCTTGAGAAACCATCTTCAGTCCAGATGTAGTGATTTTCCAAGGAATACCGGTTCAATTCCTGTCAGAAGGCACATTTCCAGTAGTAAGACTTTCAAAAAGAGCTCTTGCAGTGTTTCAAGAGAATTTTTCTTCAGACTTTTACATGTTAAACACATAAAAAGTTGAAGGGGCTTATTATTAGAAAACACTCAAAGCACAAACTCAACTGGACTCATAGGTTAAAAAAATAAAACAACAAAAACACTTATACAGTAAAGATGATATGGCTTTAAAAGAAATTCTTCAGCTGTATTGTAGCAGACCTATGGATGAAAATGAGTATGCCTTCATTCCCATAAATACAGTATTGAATACTGTACATGGTCTAGAGTTTTGAGATTCATTGTGTAATTCACTTGACTCACTTCTAGCAATTGATTACTTCTTGTATGTGGCGAATCTTATGTGTTGTTCTTGTCCTAAGTATTATCGTTCATTACCAACCTTCAATTGATTATTCTAATCAGTAACCTTCCCTAGGTTACAACAAGCTAACTTTTTCCTGCTGATGAACACAGCAAAAAAAGGCTAATTAGAAAACCCTCAAATCACAAACTCAATAATTAGATTCAGAAGTCAAGAAGACTTATAATGTAAAAATAATGTGGCTTTATTTTCTTTTTTAAAATCATTTCACTCCAAGTAAGGCAATAATGCTACAAGGGGTTACTGAGTGTTAGAGGATATGAGAAAAAAACATTAAGGGGAGAGGACAATGAAAAAACAGGAATTAAGTTAAACAGAAGATAATGATTGATGTTGCATTTAAATTTTTGAAGATCAGAGTTGAGTGGAAAGCAAGAAGCCAGAAGTGTGTTCCACAAATGAGAAGTGTGAGAGAAGAAACTGTTAACATAAAACTTATGATTACATCTAACCATTTCAACTGTAAAATGATGAGACCTAGCTACCAATATTGTACTATGATTAAATTCACAAAGTCTAGGTACCATAGAGGAAAATTCCTCAGAACAATTACAATGAAAGTATTTATAGAAAAGGCACAGGGAAGCTATGTTACAGTAGTGGGAAAGTGAGTAAAGTTAAAATGACAGGTTAAGACCAATAATATTTTATCAAGAATCTCTAAATACATAGCAGAAGCAGCAAACCAGATGTGGCAACAATATTCAAAGCATGGTAGATTTATAAGTTTGCAAGAGAGACAATATTTCTTGCCAGAATCTAACACAACAGAGTGAACCAACTTCCCTAGTAGCAGACCTTAGCAACTGATTCAATATAATCTTTTTGCTACGTGTCAGCGGGAAACATAATCCTGAAAAAGGCACAATAAGGTGGCATTAAAATAAATTCATGTTCTACACTGAAGTCAAGAAATCTTACATAAAAATAGATGAAAGTCAATCTAAAAACTCTGCTAAATATTTTCTTAATCAAAAAATCAGCTTCTGATTTTGAAAATATTTTGATTTGGTTCACTTTCTCTTGAGAACATTGTTTTATGATTTTATTTCAACATTTACGTTTTAAAATTGTCAGACAAAGTTTAGATTCTTGCATTCACAATTTAAGCACTATAAACAAGAGATGGGATTTTAAAAGATCTAGAACCAAATAATAATAATAATTATTATTATTTAAAAAAAATGACCTGTAATAATTGCTTTTTAACTATTTGTATTTGAGAGAATCAGTGGATTGATAGTTATTCTCTAAATTTCCCAATATTCTAACAAGTAACTAACAAATAACTGGTACAATCTTCAAACAAAAAAATCAATACAAATATTATTTTCTTTTGGATTTGATTGCTCAGCATATTCAATCTGTTGCTTTAACCTTTTTCAGTTGAACCAATCAAATCTGACTGGATAAACTTGATGTTGTATACAATTGGCTGTAGGAGAGTCAGCCTGAGCAACATTGCAGTGGTCATATAATGGCAGTGTGATTTGAAACTAGCAATTTAGTTTTTTTCATTTTACATCAACAGATGGTTGAATTTCTATATAATAACAAACAGCTTTACATTCATGAATACTCAAGAGATGTTGCAAATGAGGGGTGAATTTAGTTCCAATGATGATTGCAATATTTACAATATATTTTGCCTTTTTCAGCAATTTTATTACATTTGGTTTCTGGCTTTCAAAATCAGATATTCATGGGCAAAAATGCCTCTACCATATCATCATAACATCATCCTACCAAAATATATATAGCAGAGAGAGGCTGTATAATGGGTTTAAAACTTGAAAATTGATTACCTTAAAACTTGCAAAATTTAGAAAAATTTTGTCTAAGAAGAATTAACTACTCTGTCATATTTGACTGATGAAAGTGAGAAAGCAACGAACAACATACCCTGTTATTAAAAATATTTAAATATTATTGGAGCCAATATCATCAAAAAAAAAGCTTTAGTTTTCTAAATTTCAAACTAAGGTAACAACAAAACAATTTTTTTAGTTGTTTATATAGTGCTACTAAAAAGTTTATCAGTTATGGGCCATGCGTGATACATGCTTAGGTAATCATACATCTTTCAATACGTGACTGACAAAGCAGATTTTTATAGAACCCAGTCTGTCCTGCTATTTACCCATAGCTGGGGAGAGAAGAAGAGGATTCATACCTTTCCCAAGGGTATTAGCACATAAGTGAACATAATGGAGATACCTATATTCATCAGTGAAATTATCATGTTTACTGTCTTGCTGAACATTTCACATATTTTAAAGTTTTTATTTATTTAAATCAATCCAGCAGAAAATAAAGTGCATTAATTTTTTTCTTTAACAAAACCATGTTGTACTTGAATTTTTTTTTTAACTTTTAGGTAGCACATCATATATAAAATATTAAACAAAAAAAAAAAACTGCAAAAGATTATAGACAACACATAATATACACTGATCTACTTTAAGTAGTGACCTCATCTTGGTTGTTATCATCGTTTTGGCTATTGTACTCTATGGCTTCTTTGGGTGTCTGTCGTAGTTTGTAAACCTCCAGAACTTTTAGACCTAACCCTTAATTCAATACATAAGGCTAGATTGTTCTCATTCCACTAGCCATGCTAGCAGATATCTAATATTAATTAATCTTACTTATTATAAAACGCAGATTGTGTGTGTGTGTGTCTGTACGTTTATATATTGGATCAGATTTCCTACATTTTTCAACCGATTTCAACAAAACTTCACAGGACAATGTAAAATTACCTTGCGGTGGTTCTGACAGTGCCAAAAATTGGAAAAACACAATTGTTTTTGCACGAAATCAATTTGAAATAACGATAAAACATGATTCTGCCACCAGAATGAAAGGGAAACAACTCATATCGAGTTATACTTATTATAAAACCCAGGTTGTTTGTGTGTGTGCGTGTGTTCGCTTATATATGTGATCGGATTTCCTACATTTTTCAACCGATTTCAACAAAACTTCACTTTTTTTTTGGCAGGTAGTGTTTCTTATTGTCTTGCACACTTTCTTCTTTATTTTTACATTCAGAATGCTTTAAAAATTCCATTTACAAGACAATTGTTTATAATAAAATTCTATTCAATTGATAGACTCATAACGATTGAAAACATTGTTTTTCTTTGAGTTTGGGTTTGACTAATTCATAAAAAACCCCCAAGAAACCAAAAAAAATACTAATTAAGACATGTGTGTCTGTCAACCTTAAACAATAATCTTTGTCAATTTTATTTTTCAGTCTTTATGATGGTCGATACTTGATCTATCTCCTACTGTTACATCCCCGGGCAACGCCGGGCTTTACTGCTAGTTTTATCTAATTTTGTAATTTTGCTTGTCTCTTCCACAGAACCAGAGTATGTAACTTGTGTACTATCTTCTAAGCATGGACAGCAGAATGGGAACAATCTACCCACAAGACTTGAATAAATGGATTAGTTCTAATATCTTGGATGGTTACCAACTTCAACAGAAACCTGGAGAAGGCCGAAGGGGGTTTGGTTTGTTTTAAGGCATATCAATCCCATGGGTTATTTATTGCCGACAAAATTTTTATTGCTGGGAATATTTTGTTTTGTCAAAAATCTATTTCTGGTAAATTTTTTTTCCTCAAAAATGTATCGCTAGTAATATTATTTTAAAAAATGTATTGCTGGTAATATTTTTTTTTCAAAAACATATCACCGGCAATATTTTTTCAAAAATATATTGCTGGTAATAGTTTTTTTTCCTTCAAAAATTTATTTCTGGTAATAATTTTTTTCAAAGTATTTCTGGTATTAAAACCTATTTTTATGCCTTCATAATGTTTTTTACCTCAGTTTAGGGGTTAACTATTTGCCCATAACTGAGACCCTAACAGGTGCTACCACCCCAGGTCAGGGTGGACCTGGGAACACCAGCAATTAAGGGGTGGTTCCACACTCTTGAAAACCTCCTGATCAGAGGCCTTGCTGTTGGATGTAGTTTATCATCTTACCCTAGATGCGGATGTATTTTATCATCATACCCAGGACGGAAGGCCGAAGAGGTACAACAGCTAGGCTGTTATGATGATGACAACCAAGTCAAGGACACCAGTCTGAGTGTAGAATGATAATTCTTTATCTAAAAAATTCAGATAAAAAAATCATGTGTCTTACCTCTGGATTTTGTTTTAAATTCATTAATTTTTGTGTATTTGTCATTTCAGGAACTTCAATAATTTGGTTTTCATTTCCATTACTGTCAGAGGAACCTAATCTTGAACTTGAAGAATCTGCAACAAACACAAAAGAGTTTATTATTATTAATAGTTTTAATTCATTGTTCCCCTTTCTGTATCACACAATGAAGAATGAACTTATTAATAGAGTGAAACATTAGCATATTTTCCTATGCACTATAAACATTTACCTAACAATTATTAATTGTTGCCTGGCTGTGCTGGCTCATTAAGGAAAAAACTGGAAATTGCTATTGACTGGAAATAAATAACTATAAAGATGCTGACGGTGACTTCTCATGAGTGCTAACATTTTGGCTTTGATTGAGTACTCTGCAATACAGACTAAGCTAAATGACACAATCAACACACAATATAATAAAATGTCTCAAAATAGGCTGTACTTTATGTTACTATATGTCTATACTAATTTGAAAATAGCACTAAGCACTAGTTAGTTTACAACACAAATGCTAGGGACTGACATTTCACAAAGTCATGAAAATGTAAATATATATATATATATATGTCAACAGCAGGCAATGTTTCATAAAGATGAACATCTTGAATATATATATATATATATAGTAAACAACAGGTAATGTAAGTTTTGTAAAATGGTATGCCTTGAAAAATGAATATATACGTTGACAGCAGTGAAAGTTAATTAACAGATGGAATGTCGACCAGGTACAAGAGAAGATTGATATTCAAGAAAATTCATATCTCTTAAAAGTGAAAATATAATTAAATTCAATTAACTATACTTATCCAATTAAAATGCTGTTAAATGATATGCATTTTATCCTCTTTTATAATCTTCCATATGGTCAAGAAATTATAAATGGAAACTATTTCTTTTTCAACATAATCATTTTCCTTGTCAAAATAATTAACCAAACATTTCTCCACAGATAAAACATTACACAATGAAAATTTAAGATCAACAGCTAATAACCGTGTAAAGCTACAGACTTCTTGATTCACTATTGTATATACATATACAATAGAAGCTGTTTATCATAATCATAGATAATGTTATCAGTCAATTATTGTCCCAAATACTTTTACCTAAAATGAATTACAGATTATCTACTTATTATAATCAAAATTCCAGGTATTTTAAAAATTAAACTAAATTGTTCTAATTTTTATATCCTTGGCTTAATGTTATCAGTATGTTAATGTTTTCTAAAAGATCTTGTTTGATTGTGATCACATTTCCGTGGCTTCCTTTCTATGCGTGTATTTAAGAAATCTAAATTTTAACCAATCAACTACCATAATTCCCCGTGTATAATATGCTTTCATCCATAATACACACCTCTAAAAATGTGCTGAAAGTGTGGGAAAATGCTTCTACTCATGCATAATACACACTCATTGTTTGGTAATCAAATCCGATAAAATGTACCTCATTGATTTCATTACGACCAGTGTTTCCTACTCTTATTAAAAAAAAAAAAAGAAAAAAAAAGGCTTCAAACATAGAATTATATTATTCTAATTTAGTTTTATGATAATTCTTATTTTATTTTACATTTGTAAGTACTGTTAGGTATATATGATTGTATTTGACATCCTTATGGGGTTGTTATCGCCGAATGTTAGTGCCAAATTGTCATATGTTTGTAGTGAGTAGTCATTTTGCAACAGAAATCAACCTATAAAATGGCAATTTTCTTAAAGATATTTTTGTAGCGATGCATAATACGCACCCCTAATGTTGATGATTAGTTTTTAGAAAAAAATGCATATTATACATGGGGAATTATGGTATTATGGAATTTAATGATAATTTATCTACACTCTTTGTCAGCTATCCATAGCATTAACCTATAAACTGGTGTGCAATGTAATGAGTGGAATTTAGTATATATAGATACCTCCCCAAAAATCACGATACCTAAAGTTTAAAATTTTAAAATGAATTGAAAGCTAAAGGATTAAATTTACTATTTTCAGTAAGCAAAATACTCTGGTATATTTCAAACAGAAATTATAATGATCCAATTGATTTTTTTTTTTAGTAACATCAAAGTTGTTCATTTTTTAAACATTTGTAAACACAAGTTAGTTCTTAGTTTTAAAAATATTGCAAAAATAAAATATAATTTTCTGAAATTTTATTTGAGCAATATTATCTGATTTAAAGTATAATTAATCTGATTGATATAAATATTATTTATTTTAAGTTTAAAATATTGCAGAAATTTTTTTTAACCAAACAGTAGCCGTGTTTACATGTTTGACAAGGTGATGATATGTCTAAAGTTGTTCTATGGAGACTTTATCTGTAAAATATAATTTAAGAAAATGATGTGAGCGCCTTTTGTATATAATTTGTAAGTATTCAATAATCTTAAAAATTTAGGAAAATATTCTCTGTAAACTAATGTTTTATTGAATTTTAGAAATTTCAGCTTTAAATTTAATATAGTATGTATATTTTTGATAATGTTGATTATGGTTGACAATACTTACAAAAATCACTATTTTTATACACTAAAAAATTTTTTTTTAAATCTTGGTGCACGATGATTTGTATTAAGCTTTTCCATTTATGATTAGTAAATATGTTCACTCCCTGGGCTGAGTAGTGATAAAATATCCCTAGATGTGAACAGTGGAGAAAGAACAAGCTACCCTTTGTAGATTAACTTAAGGGTTCAGTTTGAACGTTACCCAATCTGACAGATACCTGAAGAAGGTCAAAGAGCACAACAGTCAAAATGTTGCGAAAATAGCAAAATTGGGGGAATAAGTCTGAATATAAATAATAATGAATTGTCATTCCAGAAATTCAGATAGAATAAAAAATTACAAAAGAAAATGTTAATACCTCATCAGATATATATTATATGGGCATGTTGTCAAGTGATTAGAAGATCTGTTTTCTGACCATGAGATCAGAGTTTGAATCTCACCATGGTCATTTTGCCAAGAAGGTTTCTTCTTGATGTTATGAGGGAGGGGATCTGTGGCGGACATGAGACAGAACCTGGGACGAGCACAACTGGTCGCGACTTGCCTTGTCCCCGCCAAAAAAGAGCCCGTATTTGCTTAGCATGTAAAGCTACTGCAGTTGAAATGAGGGAGAGAAAAAAAGCACTTACCGCTCTGGCGTAATCCATCCTCGGCCAGATAACATAAAAAGAATGAGGGGGGACTGGCATCGCATTTTTTATCCAATAACGATGCAATGCATTATGGGACATGGACGCAATGCATTATGGGACATGGACGCAATGAATTATGGGATCACAGGAAGACGCAAGGGATTATGGGTACATGAACAACTATAAAAACAACTACTTTTTTCCAAGTCGGCGAAGTTCTTCAAGGGGCGTTCACGGTTGACCAGCTAGAACGGGCAGTTAGTGTGATTTGGAGACAGAACTCAGGAAGGAACGACTCAAGTTTGAAATACCAGTTGGGAGAGCTTGAATTTACTCGCTGGTTACTGTTTTTTTCATTCGCCTCAAGCTATTTCGGCATATTGATTCTTCAAAAATGGAAGGCAAAGTCTTTGACGTCCGCTTGATTCAGAATTCAGCGGCGCCCCCAACGGATATGCCCATTGTTGAATGGATAGAAAATGTGGAATTGGTCTGCGAACTTTGTGCCATGGACAAGATCGAGCATCTTGCCTTTACGACTTCGGAGGTGCCCCTCGCTGTATATAGACAACTCAGTGGAGAGCAGAGGGCAGACGCGGAACAAATTAAACGGGCCCTTATGACTGCATACCGACTGACAAATTTAATGCGTTCGACCAATTTATGGGACGCCTTTCGCCTTAAGGGGAAACTGTGGATGAATTCCTGGCTGAAATGCATCGTTTACGCGCGGCTAGTAGGAGAACCGCTACCTGATCGGGTGGATGGCATGTGCATTTGTGTCAGGACTGCCACATCATGTTAGGCAGCTTCTCAAAGCTTCTTCCAGGATGGACGACATGAATCTAGAACAGATTCTGACCCGAGCAAGGGCTATTATGACGGATGACGAAGGGTGCCAGGTATTGGCCGCCACATCCATAGAGCCAACGCGCTCAGAAGCTGAGGTTCCCCCTGCCAAACCTGTTAGCAGAACGATTACCTGCTACAAGTGCTCTGGACCCAACCATATGGCGAAGAATTGTACACAAGGACGTCAGGAGAGGTCAAACAGAACGCAGAGGTCTGGTCGCGACAAAGGGTGTTTTCGATGCAACGGCATCGGACACATTCCCTCAGAATGCCAGAACGCCCAAGGGAGAAGGCGTCAGCGCCAGCCTTCTCCCCAACAAGTAAAACCCGGAAGCTACCCACTGTACAAGTATTTGTAGATGGAGTAGAGTGCACAGCTCTAGTGGATTCGGGATGCTCACAGACTCTGGTGAGCAAGACTGTGTGTCGCTGCTGGAAGCAGGAAGAGGTGGGAGTGTTGACTGCCGGCGGAAGACCCTGAAGTGCCGTGGATACGGTAAAATTAAGTTGGGCGTCGAGCATATTCAGCCCGTGACTGTTGAGGTTCTGGTTGTGAAAGGGCAGTTGCTGGGATTCGATCTTCTTCGGGATTGATGCAATCAAAGTGCTCGGAGGTGTTTACTTGACCGAATCAGGCGGCTCGCTTTGAAACTTGAACACATGTGCCGCCATTGTTATCAACAAGCCTGACTTTAGAGTGACGTTTAACCCGAGCACAAAAACGTGGACTGCATTGTGGAAGTGGGCGAGTGGTTATTCACCTAGCAAGTTGGTTAATAAAGTACAGGAGTACACAGTACCTGGCCACGTCCGGGATGCATACGATGAAGAACTAGCACGGTGGCAGCGAGACGGATGGCTACTGCCATATCCTGAGAAAGAGCTTGGCCCACCCAAGGGATTAATTCCCTTAATGGCGGTCGTGGCAGAACACAAACAGAAGGTCCGACCGGTACTTGACTATCGGGAGTTGAACGGCTTTGTAGACGCATTCACGGCTGACGCAGAGGTGTGTGCCCAGAAATTACGAGAATGGCGACGACAAAGGAGCTGACGTATCGCTGTTGGATTTGAGAAATGCGTGCCTACAGATTCACATTGACAAATCGCTATGGCCGTTTCAAACAGTGGTCATTAAGGGCAAGCGTTTTTTTTTACGCCGTTTGGGTTTTGGCCTGAATGTGGCACCTCTTGTCATGAAGTCAGTGATCGACATGATAACGTCCCAGGATCAGGACATTAAGAGTGCCACGCCGGCATACGTCGCCCATATCTTCATAAATGAAGGCCCTGTTTCTGCAGCGCGTAAGACAGCACTTTGCAGATTACGGGCTAGTCTGTAAAGATCCGGGCGATTGAGAGACGGAACTAAGGTCCTGGGTCTGCAAGTCTGGGAAGAAAGCAACTCCCTTCGATGGAAGCGGGGAGGTCAAGTTCCAGAAATTGCTCAAAGGTGACCCGGCCGACGTATTTTCCTTGTGCGGGAAACTTGTGGGTCATTTCCCCTGTGTGCGGTTGGCTTTAGGGTGGCAACTGCATTTATTAAGCGTTATGCAAGCACACTAACCAAAGGATGGGACGACGAGATAAAGGATGCCCCTCTTGGACGTATGCTGGAGGAAAACAGTGGCCAGAGTGCGGGAATCAGATCCTGTCGGGCGGAGACTGGTGTGAACGGCAATGAAATGACAGTTTGGGTGGATGCAAGCTCCGTGGCCACGGGAGTAGCACTAGAGGTGAATGGGAGCGTCGTGGAAGATGCTTGCTGGTTGCGTCCCAACCAATGATGCCAAACACATTAATCTTGCTGAGCTTGATGCGGTGATCAAGGGCGTGAATCTTGCCCTGCAGTGGCAGGCACCAGTTATGCTTTGTGGTCACCGATTCAGCATGTGTGCATCGGTGGGTGTCTGACACCCTGACAGGAAGGACGCCGTGAACACGAAGGCAGCGGGTGAAATGCTGATGAGGCGCTTAGAGACACTGCGAGCTTTGGTGGAGGAGTACGCACTGACTATGACTGTGACGTTGGTGAAATCTTGTCAGAACCGCCGCTGACAGCCTCACCAGAGTGCCGCAACGCTGGTTGGAGATGCACAAGAAAGGAGGAGAACCGTGCAAGTGAGTTGTGTCACTGCAACGAGCCAGTTGAGCAAACGTCAGGTGACCCACATCCACCAGCAGAGTGGGCACCCAGGTGTTAAAAGAACAATGTACTTTGCTAGGACTGTAGATCCAACGGTGTCTAAGAACTGGTAAAATCTGTCGTTAGAACCTGTGAAGCCTGCCAATCGATCGATCCAGCACCAGTGCATTGGAAGAAAGGAAATTTGAGTGTGAGAAAAAAACTGGAGCAGGTTAGCAATGGACGTAACCCATTGCAATGGTAGCCATTTTCTTACGCCATTGACTGTGGTCCCTCCCATTTGCAGTATGGCGGCCACTGAGACGGCAAGACTCTGCTGGTGTCATTCGTCAGCTAGAGACAGTCTTCTCTTAACGAGGCCCGCCGACAGAAATACTGACTGACAATGACACCCAATGCTCACTTGCAGACAATTTAGGAATTTGTAAACAGCTGGGGCGTGAAATTTGAGGTTCAAAAGCGCTTTTACGCCGCCTGGAAATGGCATTGTGGAACGCAACCACAGAAGCGTCAAAACCATAGCGCCAGGAAAAAATTGTTCAGTCTTGAAGTGGTTTACTGGCATAACGTCACCCCTAAGGACAACCTTTTCACCTTCCACGGCACCGGCTGATGTACTGCACACATACCACGTCCGGGTGAGAGGCATCGACGCGACGCCCCCGCCTGAATCACAAATAACCGAAGGGAATACAAGGAAGGGGACATTGTCTGGGTTAAGACTCCACGTGGTAAATGCACGACCAAATTTGGAACCGGACGTGTGACCGAGGTGGTGAGTCAGCAGTCGCGCGGTCGATGGAACGCCTCGTCATGTTAGAGACCTCGCCCTTTTTTGGGCTCGAATCCCACAACTGACGAAGAAGACACGGAGGATAGTGAACAGCCAATATACATAGAGTTGATTCAACAACCAATCACTCCGATAGCGGTAGTTTGCCAATAGATCGGGACGGTCTAATGAGAGCTCCTCTGATGAAGAAGTTCAACCAATCCCCTTCGGAGGAGCACCGAACAAAAGACCGTATCCTCACTGTCATCTGTGTGATCCGGAGATCAGGGGAGTGTGGCGGACATGAGACAGAACCTGGGACGAGCACAACTGGTCGCGACTTGCCTTGTCCCCGCCAAAAAGAGCCCGTATTTGCTTAGCATGTAAAGCTACTGCAGTTGAAATGAGGGAGAGAAAAAAGCACTTACCGCTCTGACGTAATCCATCCTCGGCCAGATAACATAAAAGAATGAGGGGGACTGGCATCGCATTTTTTATCCAATAACGATGCAATGCATTATTAGGACATGGACGCAATGCATTATGGGACATGGACGCAATGAATTATGGGATCACAGGAAGACGCAAGGGATTATGGGTACATGAACAACTATAAAAACAACTACTTTTTTTCCAAGTCGGGCGAAGTTCTTCGAGGGACGTTCACGGTTGACGGCTAGAACGGGCAGTTAGTGTGATTTGGAGACAGAACTCAGGAAGGAACGACTCAAGTTTGAAATACCAGTTGGGAGAGCTTGAATTTACTCGCTGGTTACTGTTTTCTTCATTCGCCTCAGGATCCTAGCATGTGGCACCTTTGGAAAATGCCTGAAAACCATATCAAGGGGTTGACGGAACTATTTAGGAGTCATCGATGGTTGTGCTAGCACAAAGTCACAAGTCATTGTAACCAAGGGTTTGAGTGTACTGGCCTTGTTCAGATTGTGATCCCTCCAGATAATGTGTTCTTTCCCAGAAACTGTAACTAAGGTTCACTCAGCATAGTTGCAATATAAACCACAGATGGGCTCTGTGGGTGTTGAACAAAAACAAATATACCTGAGTAAGCAACTGCCACAGTGAGTGGCTAGCCACCATAGTAGACAGGCATACTCGGATATGAGCAGCCATATATTATTATTAAAACTTGCATTAATTCTTGACCACTGAAAATCCTTTCCTTTCTGATTTGTAACACATTCTCCTTGTAAAATCTTGAACAGAGAACTTGCAATTACAAGATAAAGCATTAAAACTATCTTTATGAGAGTGTATAGCTGGAATGTTTTTTTATATAAAAACTGGAGACTGTCTTATCTGGATATCAGATTCATGTAAGGTTAATTATTATTAACAGTAACACTGATGGAAAGAAAGATAAAAAAAACAATCTTATATATTTGGGGGTAAACCAGACCTGATGAAAAAACTTGAATTCCACACAGCTGAAAGCAACTTAGCAGTGGTCGCACAAACACACACATATATAAAAAGATCAAGTTTCCTCCATATGTAATGCATTTTTGAGCGTGATGTTTTTAAAAAGGTTTTTAGTCAATACGGAAAATAAGAGTTATCTCCCTTATGTTTGCTTTGCTCATCCAGCTAGGGTGATAAGAGAGTTATGTTTGAAGTTCACGACATTTTTCATTTAGTCCTTTTCTCAGATGAATTTATATTCCTAGAAGTTACTTCCTGAAGATTTTTCAGTCAATGTTTTTTTTGTACATATCCTAACAATTCCCTGACCAAAATGACACCACAAGTACACACAAACTTTCTCATGACAAGAAATCTGAAATACTATCATTGAGAATGCAACACTGTTCAATCTGACACAACACTGCTACATAAATTTACATTATTTAATACGAGATATCATCTACTTATAAATTTAGTAAAAAAAAATATATTAATTTCATAATCCTCACCCAAATTGTTTTGCTTTCTCTTGTCAGTTTTCACATTTTTATGATCCACAAAATCCAAGTATATTTTTTTTTTTTTTACCAAATTACAAGCAGTTTCTATTTTTCTACATTCCAAAATAAAATTAAAGAAAAAAAAGGAAGAAAGAAAAAAAGGAAGAAAGAAAAAAGGAAGAAAGAAAAAAGGAAGAAAGAAAAAAGGAAGAAAGAAAAAAGGAAGAAAGAAAAAAGGAAGAAAGAAAAAAGGAAGAAAGAAAAAAAAAAAAAAAAAAAAAAAAAAAAAAAAAAAAAAAAAAAAAAAAAAAAAAAAAAAAAAAAAAAAAAAGAAAAAAAAAAAAAAAAAAAAGGAAAAAAAAAGAAAAAGGAAAAAAAAAAGAAGAAAGAAAAAAAAGAAAAAGGAAAAAAAAAGAAGAAAGAAAAAAAAAGAAGAAAGAAAAAAAAAGAAGAAACATACCTGACAGAACAAACACATTACTAGGCAAACAAAACGAAGATATTGGGACTTCAGCTGCCAATGCAAAAAGATTGGTTGTCATAGATGCAATTGCTGTGATATCACCATTTAACCTTAAAGAAAGAAAGAAAAGGGATTTGTAAAAACAAAATTAAGCAACAGTATAACAAAAGTGCATAAGCATTTCTGTATGCTTTGACTAAGTTTACATTGTTAAATGTAACAAATAATGGCCAAAATAAATGAAACACACATATTATTAACAGTAGAACTCGCATAGCTAAATCAAAATAACACTTGAACAAACAATATAGCATGAAGCTATATATATATATATATATATATATATATATGTGTGTGAAAAGTGTGTGTATATAAATAAATATATATAATTATTTATATATTATATGCGCGGTACTTATAGGAAGTGCTCAATATCAGAGATAGAGCTAACATATTTGGTTGGATAGATGTGAGTTTGTGACCCTGGGTTTCACGCTTTAGCGATCATCAGACAAACTGATTAATTTTTTAAAATTTTAGGTTTATGTAGATTGCGTGTATTGGTGTTATTGTGGAAGTGGAAACTTCGTCGTTTTGTCATCGTACTAATGCAAACATCGATGTATGCAGACACATATACATACTTGGTCGTCCGTCGGGACTCATACATATATAAACATATGTGGGCAGTTTCGGATATGACATATGTATGTATACGGGTGGTGTTGTGTCTATACATACGCATTTAAGTTTCCCCCACCACTTCCACAATAACACCAATACACGCAATCTACATAAACCCAAAGTTTTAAAAAATTAATCAGTTTGTCTGATGATCGCTAAAAGCGTGAAACCCAGGGTCACAAACTCGCATCTATCCAACTATATATATATATATATATATATATATATATATATATAGAGAGAGAGAGAGAGAGAGAGATATAAAAAGTGGTTAGACTGTGTACATCTGAACGATGATTGTTTAGAAAAGCTCTATCATATTGTATGGTGTTGAGCACTTTTCTTTCTGGTGTGCATACATAACAGACTCTTTTTTAAGAGCTGCTTATTTCTATTTCTGTTTGTAAGCTCTACCATGAATGTCTGTGGCTTTGATCACTTTTTGACACATTGAGGAGATTTTTTTTTTTTTAGTTGGGTGGGGTATAATTGTATGTCTTCCTCCAGGTGAGATTGGTTTGGCTTATGCATAGTGTGCAAACACCGTCCATACCTTTTTTACCCCCATCTTAGTCTTTCCTGGGGGTATAAAAGCTCCCATTTTCACATTACACTTGCCAACTGCCTGATGATTGCATAAAGGCATGAAACATACAGTAGTGGTCAAACTGTACATCTGAATGGTGATTATATATATATATATATATATATATATATATATATATATCTCAGAGACGATAAGCTGCTTTTCATGCAAGACACAATTGTCAGGCCGCCTGACAATTGCATCCAGCATGAAACAGCCTGTCGCCTCTGAGTGTTGACTTCAATGTTTACTTTTATATTTACATATGCTCTATCTCTGATATTGAGCACTTTATCACATAAATATAGCACATTTTAAAACTATATATATATATATATATATATATGAGAAAGAGAAATAGAGAAGTATAATAGAATCTGAAACCAAAGTCGAGATGATGAGACAAAGTGTAAAAGCTTCTAACAAGCAGATTTCTACTCAGAACTACTGAACTGATTTAAAATCCAACAGACACCGACAGCTCATATATACTAGAGGCAAAAAGTTTGGGACCACCCTAAATTTCTTTTAAAAAAGTACAACCTAAAATGATATACTTTTGTATTTTTTTTAAAGTAAAAGATAAAATATCACTAACTGTAGAGTATTTGCTTTTATTTAGACAAAAAAAATAAACAATTAACTAAAAAATTATCATACAACAGCATCATATTTTGTTTTTGTCAATAAAACCACCATGAATTATTTGCATTCTTTCCAACAGTTTTTGAAAAAAGTAGATGTCAGATCTTCCCAAGCATTCTTCAAGCACTGAAAAACTCACTCTCACTCTTTGGATATTGCTTTTCAAGCTCTCTTATTCAATTCATTCCATACTAATTCAATGGGAGAGAAGTCAGGAGATTGAGCCGACTAAGTCATAATTTCCAAAACTTTGTTTCTTTTTTTGATTCAAGGTAATTTTGACATAGCTTAGAAGAGCATTTAGGATTGTTGCCTTGTTGAAAGGTGAATTTTTTCCAATTATGCACAAACCAGATTGTACAACAGGTCTCTCCAAATGCCTTTAATAAATAAAAAATCTATTCCTTTCTTGAGAAATTGCTTCGTTTGCAGTAGGATATGAAACTGAGCAGATATGTCTATTTTGAGAGTCGGAGAAAAATATGTGTTTAAAGGCACTATTCAGATTTTGCTTGGCCATCAACTTACTCCATAGCCAAGAGGTCAAAACACATCAGCTCTAATGATGGTTTCCCCTAGGGGAACTCAGATTTGAATCCTGCCAGAGAGTACATGTAATTCTAATAAGATTTCTCAAATTTTCAGGCCAATCTGTTTAATAAATAAACAGAATGTCTACTCGAATATGAGTATCCACAAAAAATGTTTAAGTAATAAAAATCTGTCAGATTAATAAATAAAAAATCCATTTCTCACTTTAGAAATAAATATATATATAAAACAAAAAAATGCTTTCTGGTTTCTGGCCATCAGATCTGATAAGATAATTTATTTCTCTTATACTCAAAAATCCTTACAAATTTTCCCTACACACACAATTTTAATTTTTCATTCTAGATGTGACACTGAAGCCATGAAGTGGTTAAATGTTAATTATGAGCAGGAAAGGGTTAAGCTTAAAATGGAATATAAGCTGGAAGATAGAGAGAGAGAGGGTGGAGAATGAAGGAGGAAGAGGGAGAATTTGGCACCACCTGTATGGAGTGATGGTATGAGATGTAAAGTGAAGCAAGTTGGATTTGAAGGGAGGAGCAATCCCATTATCTACTTCCAAGAAGGTGTATAATTTTCCAAGTGTGAAAAGTTGATTAAGAAGACAGAAACGGGGAACAAAGAACCCTTAGTGGGATTAATGTAAAAACTGAGGAATCACTGAATCTCCAGAACCCTTCAGACCCATGTTGGTTTGGAGCTGAAGTGCATATAAGCAGATAACTTTGTGAGCTTGAAGACTTGCACTGCAAATCCTGCATTGAGTGCTGCTGGAATCCATGTCAGCTACCACCAGATCTCCTGAATCTGAGGAACTTTGAACCCTAATTTTAGATGAGGCACAGTATCACTATAAGAGACTGATGCAGGAAGGGTTCATTTTTGTTGTACCAAGAACTATATATAAACCAATTGAAGATTAACCCAACAATTCTTTCTTTTTTATTTTTGTTTGTGAAGATATTTCTGCCTTTGATATAACACCCACCACAGCTCAAATCAGTGCTTTGATTAATACAACATTTGATTTTCCACTGCTCTGAGATCAATGGGTAGAGTTGCTGCGGATTGAAGCAACTAGCAACCAACAGCCAGCTTGGACTCGTGTCAGTATTGACCAGTTCAGAGTTAGCCCTTGATTAAAATGTCATCCTAAGACTTTGAGGACTAAATCACTAAACATGATTACACCACTGGGTGCAGGCAGCAGTAAAAGAGTTTATTCAACCTGAAGCCAAACCCAGCACATGTTACATCAGTGAAATGCTTCATGTAAAAGATTTTCCACTTTGTCTCACCATCTCCACTTTTATTTTAGATACTATTATACATCCTACAAACTTGACACACACAGTCTATCTGAAGTTATTATGCAAATCACATAAGCCTCAATAACTTGAATTTGCTTTGAAAAACTTTAGGCAAATTTTAAATGATTAATTTAGAGGTCAAAACAAATATTTAGTTAACTTTTTAGGTAGTTTCATCATGTAATTTTGATAAAAAGTGATTGGATTTATTACAAAAACTGCAATCTGAAGTTATTATGCAAAACCAGAAAATCACTTTTTACTTCAATAACAAGTTGATAAAATCATCAAAAATTATAATAGAACAAATAAACGTATATAAGTCTTTAAAGCATTTACATCTTAATATAGTGACCCTTCTTAACAGTAAGCTATCAATAATTCATTGACTTTGTAAAATTTTTTTTACTTCAGCAGGTTCAATTTCCGCCATGGTAGTTTTAATTGCTTCCCAAAGGTCTGCTTTGCTGTTATATTGTTTGCTACTGTCATATAACTTCATCTTCACAACTGACCATAGATTTTCAATCAGATTCATATCTGGACATGATGGTGATCATTCCATTATCTTCTCTCCTGTAAATATTTTACACTTAAAAGACTCACGGGTAACCTTGGGTACATAAGCATTTTTGTGCATAAATACACACTTCAATTTGAAACTGCAAGGCTGGGACTTATACCATTCAAAGAAAATTTTGTCCATGAAATTGCAATAGATAGCACTGTTCAGTTTAACTTGTTCATCAACTTTGAATAATCCAGTAATATTTTGGTTGACTATTCCAGACAGTATCACCACACTGCCACTTTGCTGCTTTCTTTTGGTCACAAGCACACCTGTATCAGGTAAAATCCATCTTTTGGCCTATCCATCAGGTTCACAGAGTATCCAGTTTTCTCATGTTAAATTATTAAAATATCTGTTGTCCAAAGTAATTGGGGTAAGAAAAATTGTAATTGGTCAAGACAATTACCATATTTTAAGGCCTACTAATTGGTTGGTTATTTTGTCTTACGACATATCAACCTCAGTGGGTCATTTAATGCAGACACTGTTTTGGAATGGATTTTAGCATAGTTTGGTAGAATATATATATATATGCAGTAGTAGTCGGCCACTCATATTTTTGAGTACATTCCAATTGTTTTTATAAAATCTAGTATCCTAGATGGTTTTATTTCCAAAAAGAGTTTCTTCAAATTACTTATTTGGTAATATTGTTTCTGCACTTGATTCAAGTTTGTACACTCAAGCAGTATATGTTTAACTGTGAATATTTTTTGGCATGTAGTACATATTGGGGATTCAGTAAATGATGGAGGGTGATGTAGGTGTGGCCTACGTGAAGGTGGGTTAACACAACTTGTTCTCTTCTATTCTTGTATTTTGTGTTCCATTCTCCAATGGTAGGTTTTATGTTTTGTCGTTTGTTATTAGTGTATTTATCCCAATGATTTCGCCACTTCTTAAAGATAATTCTATTCACTACTGCTTTGTAATTGGTATATGGTATTTTTGTTTTTTCTATTGTATCTTTCATAGCTTTCTTTGCTTTCAAGTCTGTCCGGTCATATTATCAATAAAAAATTTTTTTTCATTAAATATGATGGGCAAGGAAAATTTTATTAATTTTTATTTAGTTTTTCAAAAGCAGAGCTCTATAAAAAAACATTTATCAACCCATAATCTACAAGAGCTCTTAAGATATTAGTCAATAACACTAGAGTCATTTGTAAATCAAATTCCCAAAAACACCTCGTTATAAGAGAGGCATTGTACATAAAACAGCTCTCCACCACCATCAACCTCACCTTGTTTAACAATGGCAATTGAGTGCTGAAAGTCTTTTAAAAAATAGAAAGTTGCCCACTTGAATTCCAGCCATGCACAACACATGATGACTCAGAATTGTTGCTACTATAATTCACAAATAATACATCTCACACAGTCAGAATATGAAAATAAACTACACAAAAATCAACCATCTTGAAAATGGCTGAAAGTGCTTGGAACAATCGACAATATAGACAGTTTTTTTTTGTTTTTTTATTCGCTCACTTCTACCAAATGGAAAATTGTAAGAATGCTGGAAAAAAATAAATAGAAAAATTAATAAAATTCCCCTTGTCTGTCATATTAAACAAGAGATGTTTAAAAGAAATGTTGCTGCCTAAATATATACATATTATATATATATATATATATATATATATATATATATATATATATAAAAACACACACACAAAAAAAAAATTATTGAAACAACAAAGTGAGACAAACAATTCATTGGACATAAAAAAAATATAAATTATCTGTTAAATTAGCCAAATAAAAGGGAATTAACTTGAAACGTAAATCATTTTAATTACTTCCCTTGATAAACTTTTGTCATGAAGAGAGACAAAGACTCAAACACTATTCATAATTTAAATTCACTTAATGTACATCAGGTGCTAAAATGACAAAAAAATGTCCAAACGTGCATGTTATTCATGAAATTTTCTCAAAGGTCTAAACTTTGGGAATAAATAACACATTTTTGTTTCTAAAACTTCCAAACAATGGTTAGAAATTTGCTATATCTATAAGAGAAAAGTGTTCAATATTGGCAATAGATAATGTAACATAGGAATCAACATTCTCTGTATATAAAAAAAAGAGAGAGATTATAGTTATTCCAACGAGATAAAAGTGTATACTTTAAAGCGAAGAGAGAAACCACAAACGTTTTTGATTTTCATGTGGATTTTTTAAATATATATTATACTTTATTTTCCATATTTTTGCTACATGGGTTTTGGGTCTTTTGACCTTCATCAGGCAAACAGTGGTTATTTCCACATATCATTTAAAGGAATTAATCTTTCCTTATGTTTATATATATATATATATATATATATATATATATATATATATATATATATATAGCTTCCTTTATGTTGATAAGTTCTTCTGCCTCAAACATCACAAATCTTCCATATTTGTTGAATTATAATCTGTGCCAATCTGTCACAACACACAGCATTCAAAATTTTACCCAAATAATCCTATTTGGTTTCATTTGACAACACCTACTGAGTCGCTGATTAATGATTTTGCAAAAACCAGTCTCACCTGAATGTTTATTTTTATTTCAATGGCTTCTCTCAATACAGTTTTGTGCACTGCTCTGGATATTGTACTAAAGTTTACTTTTAACTCCTAATCTAAAACTGAAGTATGCAGATTTTGCAGATCTATTAATGGACTGGCAACAGTATTTTGACAGATTTGTTATAGCCCTGCCAACAATTTTGCTGTAATGTGTTTCTGTCAGTTTCTAGCAGCTGTTTTTAATGGTACTCAAAATCAAATCTAAGTAGTCAATGGCATTTTGATTTAATAATCATCACTTCTTCATTAGGATTTTAAAGTAAAAAAAAAGAAAAGAAAAAAAGAAGCCTGACTTGCCACAAACAGCATTAGCTTATGTCCTGCACTGTAAGATGACAAGAAAACCAAAACGTTAACTTGTGTCATATTCTTAAATACTGTTGTCAGATCAAGACTCACATGTGGGAGTAAGCATAGCAGTCACTCTCATTCAGAAATGTTTAAACTATCATTTATATACAAGTGTTTTTTTTTTTTTCAGATTAATGGTTAATAATAGCTTCAAGTGAAGGAATCCTTTAGGACTACCCTTCATCAGATCCTTATAGACTGGCTCTATAAAATCACAAAGCACTTTACCAAATAACAAAAACCATACCACTTGAAAACTTCCAACAGCAGTAACAACAAAAATGGGTAGCACATGTAACTAGAAGAGAAAATAATGAAGGTCAAAGTTAAGATGTTTGTCTCCATTGGCAGTTGCATAATTAAAAGAAAAAACATGTAATTCAAAGAAATGATTTATTTTTATGGAAATATTTCGACTAGATGTTGCCAGTCTTAGTCACTCCTTAATTTGAGTAAAAACAGTGCAAAAAAGCTCAAAACGCTTAAGAATTCAAATTAAGGAAAACAGAGTTGATGACATTTACAAAAAAAAAAAAGAAAAACAAAGGCAATTTATAGAGTAAAAAACAAAAATTCTTTTTTTTAACACCTCAACTTGCTTATTACGTTGTAAACGTCATCAACTTGGTTTGTTTTCCTTGATTTGAATTCTTGAGCGTTTTGAGCTTATTTGCACTTTTTTTTACTCAAATTAAAGAGTGACCAAGACTGGTAACTGCTAGTCAAAATATTTCCATAAAAATAAAATCATTCATTGGAACTACAAGTTTTTTCTTTTAATGATATAATGAAGGTGATAGCTTTCCACACTACCTTAAAGAAAAGGTTTGGAAGGAAGTCAGATCAGGCCCAAAATGGAGTATTGCTACCACGTCTGGGCTGCCAAGTCGATACTTGCTTGTCTTGACAGAGTTCAAAAGCATTTTGCTAATCTTTCAATATTTCCACGGCAAGTGC
This sequence comes from Acanthosepion pharaonis, assembly GCA_903632075.3. Taxonomy (NCBI): domain Eukaryota; kingdom Metazoa; phylum Mollusca; class Cephalopoda; order Sepiida; family Sepiidae; genus Acanthosepion; species Acanthosepion pharaonis. The sequence continues at coordinate 2,142,696 of CAHIKZ030003863.1, read as the reverse complement.
TCTAACAAGCTATATTTCTTGGTCCTACCAGCCTTGACCTTTACAGATGGGATCCACCATACCATGTACAAAAGGATGAATCCACCTCATTCCCTTTGTATTCTGTTAGTAAGAAGGAAGTTCCACCCAAACAGTTTCTTCCCAAAAACTGATGCTTTGTTCAACAGACTCTCTGCAAGCTATTTTTACCTAATCACTATAATCTTTACCTAGTGTAACTGTTATCTTTTCTACATAACCTCATTAACTTCACTTCTTGCCTTTTCTCATACAACACCATACAGTAACCTTCTACCTTGAGTGACTCTTAGGCCTTGTATTGGGTAAACATTAGTAAAAAATAAAAAAAAGAAGATACTAAAACAGTGAGATTGAATTTTAAATTTCCTGAAAAATTGTTCTAAGAAAAAGATTTTATAAATTTCAACTGATGGTAACACTGTTTGTTCAATGAATGACAAATGTTTCCCTGCATGAAAAGGACTAATTTTACTGTTACCAAATGAGAAAGTACTTGGTAGTGGAATCAATGATCAGATTTGTTAAGACAAAAAAAATGAATATATTTTAACAATTTTGCAACTTTATGTCAAAATATGAGAGACTAAATTTATTGTGCAAAATAGAAGCAGGTGTTGAGTTTTGCAAAGTCACTTTTTACAATTAGCTTAATTTTGAACTCCATTTTTAATAGGGAGATTGAAGTATGCTATTTGGTGTAAAATGTTAAAGATTTTTGAATAACATGCTACTCCAAAAGGTTTTCTCAAGAACATTTAATTTTTTTTTTTTTCAAAACAGAAATATCAGTTAATTCAATTTTTTAAAGATCAATTAATTTGTCACATTTGTAGTGAAAACAAATATAGATTAAAAAAGCAAAATTAAATTAACACAAAAAAAAATTAAAAAAAATGCATAGAATTTTTTCTTTTATATAAATAAAGGGATGTGTAGCTGGTGCAACTGTTATTGGCATGGTAAGTGGAATTATGGAGCTGAGTTCAAATTCTGGTCTAGATAGTTGCATCCACTTTTTATACTAATGCTTTTGGGAAAGGCATGAATCCATATCTTTTCAAACCACCCACATGCATGACCAAGGTGTAGGTTGCATAGCAGATTAGACTGGTCTCTTTAGCCATGGCCAGCTACTGGTCTAAGAGGGAAAATTCATATTTTCAAACCAGGGGAAAAACACAACAGGAAACCATTTCCCTATCTTTCCCAAGAAGGCATGGCAAATTCACAGAAAAGGACTGCAGAGAAAGGATATGGCCAAAAAAATGTTTTTCATAGCATTCTTTTTACATTTAATTAGTCATTTTGCAGTATGTGAGCACTCAATTTGCAAAGATATATTGTTACTAGTTGTTCATTTTTTACTTATTCAACTACACAAGCAATATCTAACAACTATCCTCTATAATAGTTTGTTAATTTTTATTTGTATTCTCAAGCTACCTGCTGAAAATTTTTTTATCTCCCACCACACTTATTTATAGACAGTGTTATTGTGTATGTATCATGATTTCCCATGACAAATAAAACAAGTTCAGCAACTACTTTAACATATATATATATATATATATATATATATATATATATGAGAGAGAGAGAGAGAGAGAGAGGAAACACCCAGTGAGAATCAAAGTTACTTGACCAGTGAATATAGATGGCAAAAACAGGAACATGAATGAATATGGTTACTGCATAGAAATAAGTCATAAATGACAGGAAAATTAATTAAGCTTTGTATTTGAGAAGTTCTCAAAATGGACAGCGTCTTTTTGATTCACGGGCATTTTCAATTCTTTGTAAAAAATAAAATTACATAAAGATGCCTGAACTGTTTATATTTTTGTAATAAACAGTAAACATTAACTATTATCACCAAGTTTCAAATCTATACATGCAATATCGTTGGAGCGATGAATGTCACAAGCTCATTGAAAGCCTTATTTAGAAACATGCAGTGAAATTTCAAGATACGCTGATTTTAAAATGATTAGAAGATACAGATCTAATATTTCATCAAAGAACACCTGTGAACTTTCAAAGATTTTTTTGAGAATGTCATTGATCGATTTGAAATGAAATAACACAAACATATATATATATATATCTTTAAACGAACTGTGCTTCTTATGTTTACATAAAGAATTATAAATAATCAAATTTGTTGACAAAATATCTATTAAATCAAAGGAGTGAATTAACTGTAAATTGCCGACTCAGTTTATCTTTTACCTTAAAATATAGTTAAATTTAAAAAAAGAAATTACATATTACCATTTCTTATAGTCGTAATTTATTAGTATATAATCTATGAGTAATTACCTTATTTTATTTATTCAGCTTAAACATTGCTATGTATTGTGTCTAGTTAGTATTATTACTATCTTATATAGATGTGCCACATTTTTAATTTTATCTACAGGTCCCTTTGAGAAGTATCCTGAATATAGAAAACAATTTTTTCTGTTAACTTTACATCTGATTAACCCACCTCTTGCTTCAATGCTCTTTCAAAAATTGAACAGGTCATATTTGTCTACAATCATGATAGATTTGTTACTGGTATATTTTCTGCAATCATCAATGATGGCCTGTCTATGTTAAACAATTGACTCTTTAATAATGCCATATATTTTCCTATATGCACATGGTAGCTGTCGACTCTTAAAGCAAGTATGACCATCACTGACATGTCCAGCCCTTCACTTAAACTTCTCACAATACTGTATTCATCCGGTGTGTGAACAATAGTGACTCATAAAGCCAGCCATCGATCCGCATTTCTTGTCACATATGTGGCATATCAAATCACCTTCAGGTGGTGGAAGGAGACTTTGATCATCATCACTTCCAATGTGCCTTTTCATATGCCTGCGCAGGCCCGATCTGGACTTGCACACCCTAATGCAGATTGGGCATTCAAAACATGCCATTATGAAATCGTCATATACAATAGACTGTTGTTGTTGGTGTGACCACTGGTGATTGAGCAGACCTGCCCTGGACAGATATATTGCATTGGGTACATGGCCAGGTTGACACCTTATGGCAATTCAGGGATCCCTTCCAAAGCCCTCCCTCAGTTCTGCATATTTTTGTGATGCCTCATGGAAGATCTTGACGTTGTCAGCAATATCAGCTCTCTGAGAAACCTGGTCTTCAGCTAGAGTCTCCCAGTTATCCAGACCAATATTGCACTTGTATAGTAACTCTTTAAGGCAATCTTTTCTAACAAAATTTGGGCTTGTACTGCGGTCCTTTTTCTATTTCCAATTCTCCATACATTAACTGTTTTGTAATTCTGTCACCCGCCATATGGACAACATGGCTTGTCCATCACAATCTGTGCTTGTGTGTAAGTACTTCCACAGAGAGGGAAATTGGCCCTATGTAGAACGACAGTATCAGGGGTGTGAGACATCCAGTGGATTTCAAGCACAGACTGAAGGCAGCATTGATGAAAATGTTCCAGTATCTTCAGATGTCTGTGATAGACTACCCATGTCTCACATGAATATAGCAGAGATGACATAACACACACATTATATGTTTTTTATCCTTTTTTTTTTTAAATATTTTAATATATACATACACACACAAGATGTCCCAATAAATATACTCATGCATTAAATTACAATAAATACAGTATTTATTGACCTGTAAACAAAATTAATGATTTAAAATAAATATTAAATGAAATTAAATGCAATATCATGAATATTGAAACTAAAAATGAAGTCAAAAAAGTGACATTTTTTTGGACACCCTGTGTGTGGGTGTGTATATATATGTGCACACACATAAAATGCACATATGTTAAATATAATTTAAGTTGCATTGCTTGTGAAATGAACACCCACAGCCACTCCCAGTAGCACTTTAAAAGTATTTTCAATGCATTATATATATATATATATATATAAGTGAATGTGTGCAAAAGTTCCCAGAAAACTTATGAAAATTAGTAACTAGATAGACACTTGAAAACTGGTTCTTACCAGGAAGTGTTCGCATATTGTGTGAGTGTGTGTAAATTATCAAATTTTTTTTTGCAAATCAACATTTTCACAATAAAATTTGCATTAACAAATGATAGTAAAAGTTCCCTGGTATATTAAATATAACATGTAAATTTTTATTAGAAATATTTTACAATGACTTATTTGGTGAGATTTTATTAACAATTCAAGTGATTTTTCATCATACTGGAAGTAAATTATATATATATATATATATATATATATATGCATGCATACATGGGTAAGTGTCCCTGCATGTATTTCTAGTGGGAAACCCTGAGGTCACACTATGCTCTTTCATTAACAGGGGCAAAAGACGGATTGTTAATTTTAATGCATCCAAAACTAAACTTCTCTATATTAATCACTAAGAGATCTCTCGCTGCCATCCATCAGCATGGCTGATGCTAACTTCCAGGAAAGTGGCTTGTTCCACCTTCTTGGGTTCATGTTCTCAGCTAACATGAAGTGGAAAGACTATATTGAATTCATTGCTAGATCAGCTGATAAGAAATTCGGTTCACTGTGTCAGGCAAGACAATTTTTCTTTACAGAATCTATCTTACATATCTATAAGTCTACCATTCATCCATACTTAGAATAATATTGTTGCTATGTGGTCTGGTGCCCCTGCTATTTGCCTTGAGCTTATTGACAAGAGCCAAAGAAGAATCAGCAAGATTATTGATCCTGATCTGGCATCTCAGTTTCAGTTACTTTCCCATTGCCATAAGGCTGCTTCCCTATGTCTTTTCTATAAATACTTTCATGGTAATTGTTCAGATAAGCTCTTCACTCTTTTTGTATTCATATTGTAAATACTCATTGGGGTTAACTTTTAGAATTGTTGTTTTATTCCCCTCTCCCCCCACAGACATCGAATTGTAAATATGGGGACTAGTTAGTATTTTCATAGAGTCAAAGAGGTATTATGGTGGTTGTAGTAAGAAAGGTACGTATGAATGTGTTGTTTTGGTGTAAGGAATATTGTTTACGTATTTATTGGGTCAGTGCTTTGGGCTAGCTAAGTTATAGTTAAGACAGAAGAAGACCGTCCTTTCCCCAATCCCCTTTTCGGCCTTGTGCCACATTTCTGTATCGTACAGAATAAATATTGCTCTTCACTATGGTACCTAGAGTTTTTGAATTTAAATACAGTACTAGACTGGTATAAAGATCTCATTAATTTACAATTGAGCTGATTAGATGTAACCGTAAATTCTATGTTAATAGTTTCTTTTTTCGCATGTGAAACTCTCTTCCAGCTCCATGCTTTCTAGCCAATGTTAATCTGTAAACATTTAAATGCAATGTCAATTACTATCTACTGTCCTCCTAATTAGTCTTTTCTTTTTCTGCTCGTCTTTATTAATTTTTCTGTTCCTAATTCTTCTACACCCTGTAACCCCTTGTGTTTTTATGATTTTACTGCCTGGCATGGGATGATACCATATATATATGTATGTGTGTGTGTGTGTGTGTGTGTGTATAATTATTTATTTTTAATTTTAAATCACAGATCTATTAAAATTGCCATGTATCATAAGATAGATATACCTTCAAAAGAGAAGCAATGTTTTGCAAAGTTAGTGAGTGATAGAAACACAATGTTGGAAACTGGGAAAAAGTTGAATATGACATCACAGAAATATAGAAATAAAGAATAATTTGCAAAAAATTGCACTACAGTAATTTTTAGTGATGAATGTAAAGCTGATGATGAGACAAGAAGTTGGGTCTTAAATGGAAATATTTACTTTAAACAAAATATAATTTAAGAGATAACCAGTGGAACTACTATTGCAGGCAGTCAAATTATAGGTGTCTTCAAAATTGATGATTTCAGAATTGCAGAGGATTAGTGTAGGTTCTTGACAAGAAGCACAGTGGAATAATGGATTGCAGCTTGGATTGAGGAATCAGAGATTTGAGTTTGAATTCCAGTTGAGCTCATTACATTCACTTATGTGCAATTCTTCTTCCCCACAGCTATGGGTAAACAGTAGGACAGACTGGGTTCTATAGCCTTGGGTGGTAACTGGTCTAAGAGAAGGGAAAGCTCTGAATTCAAAACTGTATGTAGCCTTGATGAAGCACATACTATGCAGCTAAAGAAAGGATCATTCACACTGACTCAATGATCCCAACTATAGTTGATTTGTTTTTTTGTTTTTTTTCTTGGTAAGACATTTTTGAATGGTCCAGGTCACATAACCAAGAAGTTATAAGTTTGTTATATACCATACCTATGAACACTAATGGGTATGTCCCAATCATTATAAATCTGTTGGACACTATTGTAAGTGGGGTAATATGCTGTTTAAGTAGTCACCACTAGCAGTGGTTTATCTAATTCATGCCACTGGCGAGTATTGTATTTTGTTGATGTTATAAAGATTACCATTTCATTTACAATCTCCGTTTTGGTTATTCCTCATTCAGTAATCTTTTCTAGGTTAAAACAAGTTTAAAGAGTTTATTCATGCATGTCAATACTCTTTCACATTCTGCAAAGCTGAGTATTGCCTACCTTGCCAAAAAAGGTTTTCAGACACCAAACTGATGGAAAGGCACTCAGCTTCTTCAGCTATAAATCCAATAGAAAACCTTGTGATTCATCATTAAAAAGAGATGTCGATGAGAATGGGAAACAATATTTAAGCAATAAATAGAGTTAGGAAACAGTAAAAACTGCTACACATTATATTAAAGCTGGAACATTAGAAAAATGACTGAAAGACTGACGACGATTATATAAGGTGGAGAAGTCGATAGTAACATATAAAATAATGATTTATTCAGGTAAATTAAGAGCTAAATCAAGAAACAGAATATTCATTTGTGCATAACATCATATGTCTTTCTAGTCCATATATTGTGTTAATCAAATATTTCTGTGGTTTATATTTTTTGGATTTATTTATAAATAAATATTTATATTGCATTTACTTTGTTCACATAATAAAAAACAATTTGTCATCAATATTTTTAATAAGGATAAATATTATTATCTATCTATACATCCAATTCTTTTACTTCCATTAGTCCATCTGTCACACTCTCTAAAATAACCATACATTGATCGATCAAAACCAAATTTTGGGGAGAAGTGCAAACAGGTAAGGAGGTACAGAGTATTGTGAGTTTTACAAGGGGCTGCAGCTTAGTACTATAAATTTTCATTAATTCTTTTGGAAAAAAAATTAAAAGTTTTATTATTTAACATACAAAATACTCCCACTATTTTAAAAACAATTTAATGATTAAAATAACAAATACTTATTTAATAAAAATGAAATATTGTTTTCTGCATATCTTTTCTTTAAGTTTTTATATTTCATCGATTGGTTTGCGAAATTGAATGAAATGTAGTTTGTAAATCTCTAAAAATTGTTAGTGATAACTTCAACAGTACTAAATACTGTGAGGATTTCAACATGTCAACATGTTTAAAAAATTCTAGTAAGTTAAAACTCACATTATATATTGTTCAGGAATAAATCCTATCAACATCAGATGGTTAATAATTGTAAAAACATGAACTGCATAATAAAGCTTTACATATATGAGTGTGTGTGTGTGTGTGTGTGTAACACCTTGTCTTACAGTTCTATTGATCCTACTGCTTACACTTCAATTCCTGGTATCTGGTTGGTGGGATTCATTAATTAGAAATACAACCAGAAAACCAAATTTCAAAACAGGACAAAACAGGGGATGGAAAATGGAACACCGAAATCCAAAGGCATATTGGGATAGCAAAAGATGCTTTCCAAAAGCTAAGCAAAGTATTAAGAAACAGGAAACTTTAATTAGAAACAAAAGAAAAGAGTACTGAACTGTTATGAAATATCAGTCCTCCTATATGGCAGTGAATGCTGGACAATTTCTGCACAGATGAAAAAGAAATTGGAGGTGATAGAAATGTGGTTCTACAGAAGGATGCTGAGAATACCATGAACTAAACATGTGAGCAACAACAAAGTTTTAGCGAAAATAGAAACAAAAAGGACACGTATACATAGTATCACAAAGAGACAGTTGAAATTTCTATTGTATAGGATAAGAGGGTTTTGAATATTTGACATCGATAGGAGATATTGAGGGAGAGAGGAAGCAGTGCATGATCTTACCTAGAAAGATTGTGTAAACAGATGGCAAAACAGAGTTTAGAAGAAATAACAAAAAGACAATTTACTAAGAGCTACATAGGACAGGAAATTGTGGAGAGCCACGAACACCAATTTCCTGAAGAGACAAGGCACACAAAAGAAAGATTATTATTATTTTTTAAATAGTTTGTACTTGTTTGAGTCCAAGCTGAGCCAGAGCAAAGCTCTGTAAGGAATATAAATTCAATATTTATGAATAAGGCTTTTACTTCCTAAAGTTTCATAATAAATTTAGAGCATGTTTTAATCAGCTTGTAGATAGATATCATATGCTGCAAAATACAATAAATTGGATTAGGAACAGATGCACAGAAACTATAGCAAATGTTTGGCCATTTGCTGCAGCAACGGCAAAACAATGTACACAGATATATAGACCTGCTTGAAATAACAAATTTAGAATGAAAACAATATCCAATTTGGTGACTAGAAAGGATATTTTTTTAATTGTTTCACCCTAAGCAAGGCAATAAACCCACTAAGACAAAGCAGTTTACAGAGTATAAAATAATATAAGAAAAGGAGTAACATTCTTAAGGAGCAAGAACAATAAAAGAACAGGAAATAGGAGACAGAAGATAATGATTGAAGCTGCAATTAAACTTTTGAAGCTCAAACCTGACTGGAAAGCAAGAAGCCAGAAGAGAGTTCCATGTGCAAGAAAAGAAGCTGTTAGCATAGAACTTATGGTTACATCAAGCCATTTCAACTGTAAAATGACAAGATCTTTCTGTCAATCTGGTACTGCACTTAAATTTATAGTCTAGGTACCATAGAGGAAAGTTCATAACAATTATCATGAAAGTAAGCTACATGATGGTGGTAGGAAAGTAATTGAAGCTGAGATACCAGGTCAAGACCAACAGCATTGCAGATTTTATCAAGGATCTCTAAATATATAGCAGGAGCACCAGACCATATGAGGCAGCTATATTCAAGGCATAGAAGAATGGTAGATCTTTTTGTTGTAGGATATTATAATAATAATAAGAGATGGTATAGGGGTGGATTAATATAGTACATACAAATGTGTATCAGAGTTAGTAGAGATCAACAGTGGTGGATCTACTATGAAACAAATGAAGCTTAAACTCCAGGACCTCTAATCTCAGAGGGGCCCCTGAAACAACTTTTTTTTTAATGGGTGAGTTTTTCAACAAAATCAACAATTTAAAAAAAAAAAGTATTTGTTATTAAAACAAGGCCACTTTAATGATAGAATCATATGCAAATGGGTTAAAGTAGCCAATGTTGGCCTTAGAACATGCTTTAATACCATTTTCATATGGCCTCAGTTTCCTCTATAATTGGTTACATTTAAAAATTTTCTTGGGGGCTTGCAGCACCTGAACCCTCAGCTGTATTTGGTTGTTGAGCTCACCAGAATTTATTCATAGCCTACATTTTGGCAGTTGGGTCCTTGACTCTATTGTTGCTGGTTGTGAAGAGGCCCCTATATCTGTTCAAGCTTCACAAGCCCCAAAAATGTAGGTCTGCCATTGGAAACCAATTAGAGTAGAATGCTGGTATGGTATGATAAGTCAGTTTATACTTATTTGGTGCATCCAGTGACAGTCCTCAGTGAGTTTTCTTTTTTTTTTTTTACTATTGTTCACCCAATACAAGCCCTAAGTGCCACTCAAGGTAGAGTGTTACTTAATGAGTAATATTTAATATTAATGAGTGTTTAGGGAGGGAGCACGAGTTGTATATTATGAGGATATGTAGGATAGATAATGGTTGACCCTTGACTTATGGAGGTTAAGAGTGTAGTGACTGAGGAAGCATCCCCTTCACATAGCAACAGTTCTGGGGAAGAAGCTGTCTAACTTATTCCTTATAAATATGAAGGAAATGAGGGGTGTCAACTCAGTGTACATGGCATGGTGGGTCCTAGCTGTGAAGGATTAGTGGTCTGGTGGTGGGGGATTAGAATATGCAACGCAAATCATTTTTCTCTAGTTGACAACCCTTGCTTTATTCAGAAAGAGAAAATATAGTTGAACAAAGAACACTTTTTTTTTTAATTACTTAAACAAGAGAAAAGGTTTTATGATTTAATATTATCTGACCACTTCTGATTGTATGAAAAAGCAAGGAGAACGGATATGAACAAACATGTAGCCTTGAATGCATATTCATATTAGGTTGGTGCATAATTATCAGGCGTTTTTGTAGGCAAGTTATTTGTTAATAAAAATTGCTGTTTTGTTTACTTTTTTAAATAAAAATATTTTATTTTCAGGTTATAAAAATGCGTGTTAATAATCATACGCCCCGGAATAGTCATTTAAAAATGTTATTGTTGAATTATGTTTATTTTTTCATAATGTTGTTTAAAAACGCCTGATAATTATGCACCAACCCAAGAGTTTTATATATTTAATGGTCAAATCTACATAAGTGTACTTATTTGGTTGCATGTCAATGAGGCACTCAATAATAAATTCATCATGAGAATGATCGCCTTAGATATCTCTTCAGCCATGAAATCTCTGGAAAAGTCCTTACAGATATCAAATCCTTCCTATCAGGTAGGTCCTTGAAGGGTGTTGTCAATGGCTAGTCATGAGATCAATACAAACATCCCCCCAAAGCTCATTCCACTGTCCTACCCTATTTTTTGCTTTATCTTAACAATCTGTTTAAGAACATTGTCAGACCCTTAGTAAATATCTATGCAGATATCACAATTTATGGACACACCTCCAAAATGACCAGAGTGTGGCAGCTGATCTCTCTTCTGATCTGCTTCTAACAGTCCAATGGGGCAGAGTAGGGCGAGGACTGGCTTGGAAGTTTCAATACCTCCAAAACCAAGCTAGTATGTTTTCTTAATCACCAAGCTGACCCTGGATACTCATCAGTCACAATGAATGATTGCATTCTCAAAGAGACTTTCTGGCATTCAAAACTACTGAACTCAAGTTCACCCCATAACTCAAGAGAAACTCATATATATAATTCCTTGTGAAAGATACTGAAAAATGATTTGTGAAGTACTAGACTCTACCTACCATGCTCAATCTAAACAAGAATCAAATTAGATCTAAAATGGAGTATTGCTGCCATATCTCGGCTGGAGCTGACCATTCCTCGCTTTCCAGCCTTGACAGAGTTCAAAAGCATTTATGAAGCCCTGGGGGTGTGTGATTATTTTCCACCCTACAACCCTGTTCCCACAGATGAAATGTTACTAGTTTTGACTTCAATGTTCCATCTGGACTAATTGTCAACAAAAGCTAGAATAGAAACCATGTTATTCTGCCCGTATTGTGTGAGTGAGTGAGAGAATAGGAGTTTCCAAAAGTGTCTCCATGTACTTGTGGGTGACAAATTATTTTCCACCTTTCGCATAGATAAAATGTTGCAAGCCCCCTCACTGCTCTATCATGAGTTCCATGGAAAGTGCTCAGATGAAATACATTCCTTAGTTCCACCAGCTCTAATTTTCCTGGCTAGGACCCACCATGCTACATGTATTGTAGTGAACCACCCTCATTACCCCCCTATTCCATTGATGAGAAGTAAGTTTCACTCAAACAGCTGCTTTGCATGAATGATTACTCTGTGGAACATATTTGAATCAACTGTACCTCTTAATCTTTAACCCTCTACCTTGAGTGGCTCCAGAGCCTTGTAGAGAGTGAACCTCACTGTGAAAAAGAAAAAAAAAGTGACAGTTTATGTCTTTCTTAAAAGGGTGAAGTGAACACAAACTATTCCAATCAGAATTTTATCCCTGTTCACAAAATCTATTTTCCATTAGGCTACACAGACATCTGATGACAATAAGTAAATCCTTCTACTTAATTTGCTTTTCATGGAAATTTGTAAGCAAATCTTCAATTAATGTCAGTGAAGATTGTCTCTGGAATTATAGATGCTTTTTCAAGTGAATTTTTTAATTGCAAGCAATTCTAATAAAAATAGAGGTATAAGCTGAATTAGGTTCTTAAAATATATGCAACTTTTACAGCAAGTAATGTAAATTATGATAGATACTAAAGGGGAAAAAATACAATCAATTGATATTTATAATTTATATTGTCACTTTCAGGTAACAGCTAATCACCCCTGTTATTTTTAAGTTGTGACAAAAGTGGGCAAGTCACAATTTGTTTAAAATTGCAGGTTTGCTCCAGACAATTGTCTGATTTTTTTTTTTTTTTTTTACAAACTATGACAGTGAGATTGACTTCACAAGAGTGTACAATTTTAATCCCAAAATAAAAAACAGTAATCACCACAATTTACACTTTATGTGGGATTGTTTTACTAGCATATCAACCCTTATGGGTCATATAATGTCGAAAGTCAGATTTTTTCGATAATATTATAGGAAGTTTTAAGTTTTATAATTCATGAAGTATAGTTGAAAACTGGTTGTATAGTTCATTTATAGGTGAAGTTGTCTAGGTTAAAGTTTGGTGTATAACTGTTTTGTTTTCCTCAAGTAGATCAAAATATTTTTTAAATTTATGTTTTTAAAAAGTTCCTTCAGGCTATTCTCCTTATGAAGGCATTTACAGATAAAAGCAAATTCAGAACAGTCCATTATAAAATATTTTACTGTTTATATCTCCTGGCATACTAGGCATTTAAGTGGATCCTTGTACGCTTTAGTAAAGTGATGTAGCAGAATATTTTTAAGATGTTTTGAAATACTAGAATTTTTTTTGCAACACACTGACATGTGTTGAAATCTTCACAGTATTGTTGAAGTTATCACTAACATTTTTTTGTCGGGATTTACAAACTTTACGTTTCATTCAATTTTGCAAACCAATCGATGCAATTTAAATAAGCAGATTTGTTAGGAAAAATAATTTGACAGAAACCCTAATTTGCAGTTTAATAATTTCTTTAATTTAATTTCATAGGACTTTATGGTAAACAATATCTTAAGAAAATTTCTTTTTTTTTTTTTTAATAGTGAAGAATAAACTCTTAGGATTTTTTACTCTTAAGCATGCAACATACAACTGGCCATGCATAAATATTTCTTTCTGGAGCCAAATTACAACTTTTTGAAGTGTTTGGTCTTGTGATTTGTTTATAGTTCTCACAAACACAGTGCAAACTGGAAACTGGATTCTTGTATATATAAAACCTTAAAGATATGCAAAAACCAATATTGCGTTTTTATTAAAATGTATTTATTTCAATCATTAAATTGTTTTTAAAATAGTGGGAGAATTTTGTATCTTAAATAATAAAACTTTTCATTTCTTTCAAAAAATTAATAAAACTTTATTGTACCCTAGTAAAACCAACTGTACTTTGTACCCCTTTACCTGTTTGCACTTCTCAAAATATGGTTTTGGTCAGTCAACATATGGTTATTTTAAACAGTGTGACAGATGGACAGACTAACAGAAGTCACAAAATTTTATATATAGATTCCCTTAAAGAAAGAGCAAACAGCTTGCACAGGGAATAGAGAATGAGTTTACTGAATACAGAAAAGTAGAAGGAGGAGTAAGATAAGGATGTGTTTCTGCATTAAATTTATTTAACTTGTACAGAGAGACAATTCTAATGGAACCAGAAGCCCTGCCAGCATTTACTGTTGGTGGACATGATATTAAGAATGTAAAACATTTACAGATGACACTTAAACCATAAGAAGATAGAATGCATGGTTGTCAGCAAGAAAGATAGCCTAAGGTGTGAGTCACATATTGAAGATATCAAATTCAAGCAGGTAAAAATTGATTTTCTGGTGAGGGTAGTACTTGACAATTGAAAGTCTGACAGAAATCTGTAGGTGTATAAAAATAACAAAAGCCGAGCGGTAAGAGATAGAAAAATGTTTTAGAAACAAAGAAAAGAGTGATGAAATACTAAACTTAAAGGAACAGAGATGTAGTTCTGCCAACAAATGCTAAGAATACCATCAACAGAACATGTGAGTAATGAGGAGGTTCCAGGAAGAATAGCAACTACAAGGAAAAAACTGCTGCTAACAATGAGAAAGACATAGCTTTAATTTCTCAGATATATAGGGAGAAGAGAAGGCTTGGAGAATTTAACACTCACAGGATATAATGAAGGCAAGAGAAGCAGGAGAAAACAGCAAATAATGGTGTATATGAGTAAATGGATGGGAGAACAAGGACAAAGAGGTGGTAAGGGTAGAAAAAGTTACTTAGACTAACTAAAGATAGAAAGCTGTGGAGAGCCATGATTTCTCTTATGTTCTGAAAGGACATAGCATATAAAAAAAATGCACAAAATGATGAGAATGTAAAAAACCTATAATCTAAAGGCTTTTACGTCATGCTAATTCCTACCAATGAACTTATACTTTAACTTAACATATAATTAGTGACATTGAAAAGTTTCATGCACAGTTAGCTAAGCAATCTAAGGAGATTATCAAGCAAGGGATAATCCAACAGATTAAGAATTTTGGCAGATTTAAGCAAATTAAGCCAGTGAACATGTTAATGAAAGTCGTGTACTTAAGAGAAGAAATCTAAAAAAAATTAAATTCAACCTCAACCAAAAGTTGTAATAGCGATAAATGAAACTAAACATTGACAATTTTGCAGGAAAGGTTTTATCACAATAGGACTAGACAAATGTTATCCAATGTGTAGGCTTATACTCAAAGATGATTTTTTTCAAAAGAAAACGAAAATTTGTCTTTCAAATAACCATTGTCTAAGAGATTCTCTTGAAATTATTATCTTTGAAAATTGTACATTTATTAATTTAAAACAAAACATAAATGATCTCACACTTGTGTATTTTTTACATGAATATATAGATTTTTCTTTTTTTATAGTGATGTTCATCTTGTCCTGGGAACTACTCAAGGTAGAGGGTTACAGAGTAAGAGGCACAGTTTATGCAGATATTTGGGGGAAGATAATGGTTAACCTTCATGAAATCAAATTGTTAGGTGTAATGAATGAAGAAAACAGCAGCTATTTGACTAAATTTGGATGATGTCTGCAGATTAGTTTTCATAGTCTAATTGATAAAGTGCTGACCTGGTCATACAGACAGCCAAAGAGAATGTGTGAGTTCAAGTCTCATCAGAAGACTATTCTTTCTGATCCATACTGCTCACTAATAGTTGCAGAATTTTATAACTTGAGCACTGCATTAAAATACATTGAAAAGAAATAAGAAAAAGAGGAACTAGTCAAAAACTTGATTATTACTAGACAATATGGCCAATATCTAGAGATCAGTCATCTGAGTCAGTATTGTTGTAAACTATGGCATGGGTGTACTGAGGTTGGGGGGGGGCACCTAACTGATAGATCTTCCAACCACTACGGGATTAATAGGGAAAAGGAAATAGACAGGAGGTAACAAAATGACAGATGGCACAGCAATCTTCGGAACAAAATGCCCATGGGACTGACTTCACAAGATACAGTCTTGCTAGCTGCCTACTGCTGGCTTTCCTAATGCTTTTATTGACAGGAAACAGCTGACAGAAACCCCAAATTGAGACTAGTTGCAGAGAGGCCCGTATCTCAACATGTGGTTCTGCTGCTAACAGAAAAAACCCAGATGTAACTGGTTTTGACAGACATGTCCACATGCGATCGGGGGGGGGGGGTCTCTTTTGCATCTGTACAGATGTGCGTTCACAAGTATTTAACCGAATGAAAGAGGAACTAATCAAAAAACTTATTAACATTATTACTGGACAATTTCTCAATATCTATAGATCAGTCATCTGAGTTAGTATTTAACAGAATTGAAGAAAAATTGAAAGACTAAATTAGAAATTTACTTACTTTGGGACATTCCAGGCATGTGTTTCAAATTCACTTATGGCACAATCAATACTTTTCCAAGAATATATCTGAAAGATATTTTAAATAGGTTTTTTAAATCTGAAAATGACAATATAAACAAACACTGAAATAGTCTTACACTATGGTATTATTGACACAAATTCACACAGACAATTAGCATTAAATTTACAAATAAAATTTAAGTAAAACAAAAAAAAAAATCAAAGAAATTTAATTTATAAAATGCCTGTATGTTGTTTTATTAAGATTTTCACTGCTGCATTGTTATAGTATTGTTGCCTGGCTGTACTGGCCCTTTTTGGGGGAAAATAGGAAATTTTACTGGAAATAAATGACTATAAAGACATTAATGAGGATTTTTTTGTGGGTGCTGCCATTTTAGTTTTGATCAGATACTTTGTATTACAAAGCTAAGTGACATTCCCAATACACACTATAATAAAAACATATAAAAAGCAGGTCTTATTGCATGCTACTATATATCTATTTTGGTTTGGAAATAGTATTAAAGGCTAGTTAGACTATAACATACACACACACACAAAGGACTGACATTTAACAGCAATTGAAAATGTATATATATGTTAACAACAGATAATAATGTAAGTTTCATAAAGATGTATAAATATGTCCACAGCAGCAGAAATCTTAATAAAGAGCAAAGGCTTTTAATCATTTTGAATTAGCTTAATAATTAATCTATTATTTTTAAGAAACTGTAAAAAATATGAAAATCAAAAGTGAAAAAGAAAAAGTTTGAACAAAGGAAATGCTAATAATCTTTGGACCACTAGAATTCCTGAAAGTATGAACAGTCTTGCCAATTGGAGTTTATGGTTAAGCGTAGAATAAGTCCAAGGTCAATTTTTATCCTCATTCAATCCAGATGCCATGTTAAAAAGATAAATTATTTCATCCGCACTGAGTTTGTGATTCAAATAGATAATTAAGGTACCATGAATGACCAGTCAACACTATTTCCTGCTCATTAATGGCTATGTTTTGTCATCCCAAATCCTGTTCTTTTATTGACCTCTCTTCTCACTAAAATCTTATTCTCTTTCACTCTCAGTAAACCCTTGTATCTTAGTGGTATTATTACCTTGCTTGGGGTGAAATGGTTTTAAAAAAAAAAAAACAAAAAAAAAAAAAACTGCGCAAGTTATTTTTACTTTTTATAACCATAAAGTAAGCAGCTGGGATTTACTGATTTGTTTTTTTTACAGTTTATCAACCCTTTGTGGGTTATTTAAAACTGAAACATGTTAGATTGTAAGAATAATTCATTTTTTTTGTGAGTGAATATTGCATGACCAATTTTTTTTGCAAATAATGATTTTTCCAGTACTACTATTTAACCTATATCTGGGGGGAGAGATGGATTTATACCTTTCTCAAGAGTACTTGCCCATAAGTATACATGACAAGACCAACTGGAATTCAAACTTGGCTCTCCAATTCCTCATTTGGAGTCACTACCCACTACACTATATATGCATATCCACAGCAACCCAAGAATAAAGAATAAAGCAATGTACAAAAAGATTTTAACTTTTATCCTTTGGTGGCCTGTTTGATATAAAAACTACCTTACCAATAAAACCTATCAACAGGCAAAATTCAAATTTAGTCATACAGCTACATTCTTCCTTATCTGGTTTCTTCACATTATATTGTTTGTTTACACTTTGTAATGGTAGATGTCATTTTTTTTTTTAAATCAATTCACCCAAAGCAAAGTGATAATGCCACTAAGATACACAGGGCTACCGAGAATGAAAAAGACTTTAGAAGGAACTGAAAACTCAATGCTAAACAGGAAATAAAGAATAAACCTCGCCTCCTGTCCAAAAGACTGGGGAGGAGTGTGAACCAGGCAATAAGCAAACCTATCTACTCCTATTGAGGAAAAACAAAAAATAATAGAATTTCAGAGTTTTGGAAGAGATGTTAGAAGTATAAAGTTGAAGTAAACTTTAGAAGGAACTGGAAACCCTTTTCTGAATTTCTCAGAAACAGGACACAAGTTCAAATCTTGTTGGAAGCAGCTTCTTTATTTCAAATCTATGCAACTTACAGTCATAGGATGTAAAAAGGACTTTAAGACTGCAAAATTAAGAGGACAGATAATATTGACTGAAATCAATAATAATAATAATGATTCATGTTAGAATTTCAGATGTAATAGTCGCCAGTCAGTCGTCCCCCAATTTTTTTTCTCTGGGCCCCATTTTAGGAATTAAAAATTGCTCAAACCACACCAAATTTTATGTGATAAAGAGTATATTTAAAAATAAAAAACAGAAAGGGTTAAAGGAAGATAACTGTAGATCTGAAGTCAGAACGTTGATAACTCTCTTCTCCAATTTGCAGACCCTAGTTCTATATTCTTAATACTTGATATAATGCAAAAACATGACAATGATAAAATCGGTCAATAATTATTTATAACTATTTATACTGGGACTCATGCACGCAATTACAACTAATCTGTTAACTACGCTAGGTTTGAACTCACCATCCTTGGCTAACAAATTAGACTCTTACTCCTCAGCTTGATGGATGTGTTTTAAGCAGTAGCAGTAGTTTATTTTCCTTACTGCCAAAGTGGATTTAACCATTAGACAGTATTTAAGTTTTTGAAATTTCTCCTCAAGGAACATTTTTCTGTTTGGTGAAGTGCTGATCCTGTTTTAATATAATCCATAATAATAGATTAAATTTTGAAATCATTTATTTTTGGCATATGAATTTTTTGAAACTGTTTCTAAATCATTGATTGTCTTTCAATCATTCTGCCTCACCTGCTATCCTCTTTGGGAACCACTAATCTAAGTGTAAAAAAGCAATTATTGACACTCAAACTAGAATTGGCATGCTGAGTTTAAATTCTGACCAGGTTTTTAACAATAATACCTTTGGAAGCAGCACAAATTCATTTTTTCTCCCTTCACTAAACTATGGTTTAAATAGCAGGGTAGACAGGGCTCTCTAGTCTTGGGTAGCAGCAGGTCGAAGAGAAGGATTCAAAGCTGACATGGAGACAGCAGGAAAAGGACACTCCACTCTCCCAACAAGAGGTCAGCAATTACTTATTGCTGCTGGTACAAGGTAACCCAGTATAACTTGTCACATATTGCTTGGAGAGGAGATGAGCATTGCCGAGTGATTCCTATTGCCTAAAATTCTTAGTTTATTAGCATGACACTGATGATCTCATGGGTCACTGTTTGAACTGGAACACACAACAAAGCAGAGTAATAACAAACTAGTCTCAACTATTATTATTACTGAGTAGCAAGTTCAGGCCTCACTAAGCACCTCAACCTGTGGTCTAATGTTAAAACTTAGCTCAGTTCAATAAATAACCTTGGGCATCTAGCCATGGAATAATAGTCAGCAAGATGATCTAGTAATTATTAATACTGTATAATGAGTTTGATACTTACTGGGTGTCCTACACCAGTGTACTTGTAAGCTTAGTAAATACCTGTTGTGCATCTCACCGTTGAGGAAGAGGTTAGTAGTCTAGTGGGCCATTACAACTGTGTATTGAGTTCAATTCTGATTGACTACTTTACACATGTGACTGTGACAGACTAAGGTAAGCTTAGGAAATACCTGTATTATAAAGTTACTTACTAATAAAGCTGAACCAACACAGACAACTAATTTCAAGCCATCTTTTGACCAGGAACCACAAGTTATTCTGCCACTGAAAAGGGAAAAAATAGTTTGTTTTTTTTAAATGTGGAGGTAAAATTTTAGATGTAAAAAAGCAGAATTTTTAATTCCTGCAAAACATCAAGTTAAAAAAATATATTTGAGAGAATTTTCTCAAACGAAATGATAAATGAAAACTGCCATTATTATTATTATTAAGATTCTCATAGTTTATCTTTCTTCCTTCCATATTGATTGATGAATTATATTTAGGTAATTTTGCAGAAAAGGTTTACATTAATATTGTTAAAGGAATAAAATTCTGCTTATATATTTTTGGTTATATAAATAAAGTTTATTCAGGCAGCAAGAAGTCATCCAAACAAGTTTTTTTTTTTTTAAATCCAACTAACAATGTCTTTCTGTTTAATTTTTTTTTATTGTATTTTTTAGATAAGATGTTGTAGGTATGAATCAAAATTGTTATTTTTAAATCCAACTAACAATGTCTGTCTGTTTAATTTTTATAGTATTTTTCTGATTTTTTGAAAAAGTTGTATGCATGAATCAAAATTGTTGATAAACTTTTGAAAATAAACCAAAAATATAATCAAGATTTTTTATGTAGGTAAGAGTCGATAAATCATAAAAAAAGAGTAGATAAATCATAAAAATATCTTTATAAGATAAATGCTAAGAATTCCTTAAAAATATCTCATAATATCAATTATGATTTCATCTAGGGAAACTTTAATCAAGGTTGGATCAATAAATCCGTAACTTGGTAGGTAGCTACAAGTTATATTTTGAGCTGAAATTCTCACACATTAATTTAATGTAATTTTCATTACTGAGTGCATTAACAAGGAAGGAAATTATGGTAAAAAATAAATATTTGTTGTTTAAGATACATTACTTTCTACCTGATTAATCTGCAATTAATTGATTTGGATTTTGTGTTTGTTTTTTTATGGCTTATCAACCCATTGTCGGTTATTTGAAGCTGAAACATGTTTTGGATAGTAGGAGGTCATTTACAGTACTCGTTGTTCTCAAGCGCCCCACCCCTTTAAGTATTGACTGGAATAAAGTTACAAATTTATTGATGCACTTAGGTATCTTTTGTACTTTGCAGAAAGTACAAATTTTATAGTAATTATATGTCTACATAATAGCATTTTTGTTGAGTAGTAGAACTTTCATTGTTCATTGTCACTGTTCATGTGGATGGTAAAAACAAACCTTTCTAAAGCTGGAATGGCATAGCAGCCTCGAGTCTTGCCATGTCTGTAGAAAAATCGGACTTGGTGTCTGCTAAGAAGACAAAGGACTTCTCGACAAGGATTCCATTGACAACCTGCAACAAAAAATATATATACATATGTTTTTTGTTTTTTTTTGGGGGGGGGGAGGTTTCATCTTGAGGGAAGGATGGTAAAAAATCAGTAGGAAATTAAAAATACAAATGAATGAAGAGAAAAGATAAACATGACAAAAGATAAAATAAACTAGTCTTGCAGGCAGTCTTTACATAAGAAATACAATATAAGCAATGTAGATTCAATAACAAAAAAATATGCATGAAAACTACAAACAACATGAATAAACTAGAATTGCTCCATTGAAAACAGTGCTTCTCAAGAAAAAAAAAAATGCTCATACACAGGCACATGAAGTTAGTTGTCTAATAATAAAAAAAAAACATTTTCTTTTTTACAAAAATATTTAAATATTAAATATTATTATTATTAAATATTTTGTCAATGTCCTTCATCCAATCCTCTACTAATCATATATACAGATAGCAATGTTTAACCTTTTTGCATGCACAAAAAAAAAAAATGGTGTGTCAAAAGGATGATCACTCTTATTGTATACACTTGACTCCCTTGGGATTGTTTGTTTTAAAAAGCTGTTATGGAGTAGTTTCACAGTGGAATCTTGTATTTGTACTAAGTCGGTCTTAAAATAGGTTCGACGTACAAAACGTTAGGAACTTGATATAATAGGTATAACGCAGTAATCTAGTTGTGGTGGCTGATACTTTAATATCCGATTAACAGTCGTCCGGCATCGACCGACTCACCAACTCCTACTTAGTATAGGTGGGAGAGTCTATTAACTATAGAATGGGTGTATTCCACCATAACAAAAGCGATAATTAGAATTTTAATAAAGCCAATCTTCTGCTAATCATATATATATATATATATATATATATATAGATAGATAGAATAGCAAAGGATTTATTAAAATGGATTTATACATTTTCTTTATTCTTGAGAATTGTTAACAAAACTATTGAACACTATTAGACTGAATAAAAAAACAACTTGTTTTCATAGTTAAAGGTAAATAATAAATATAGCATTGTAGTTGCTTTACATAATTTTGATAATTATGATGTTTATTAAATTTTTGAATAAAAATATTTCTTTTGAAATTTATTTCTTTATAAAATAGTAATAATAAATATCACATTTTACACTCTTGTAAATAAACACTGCTAAGGGGGTCAAAACTGTAAACATTAACAGCAATATAAAGGGAATAACCATCCTTTCAAAAAACAATTTTTTCCCAGGTACAAAGATTAAAAATAGCTGATTGAACATTATGCAGTGAAATTTTCATATCAAACAATTACATGTCCAACTATTATTGATTTACATTTATACATTTTATTAATTTTCCAATTTTTAAATTCTTTAAACTGCATTTATCATGATGACATCTATGTATCTTTCTCTCTCTCTCTCTATATATATATATATATATATAATTCTGTAACATTTGTTAGTCTGCATCATAATGATGTGTGTGTGTATATATATATATATATATATATATTATATAAAATTCTGTAACTTTTGTTAGCCTGTCCATCACACCCTCTAAAATAGCCATACATTGACTAATTGGGACCAATTTTTTTTTTGGAGAAGTACAAACAGGTAAGGGGGTACAAAGTACAGTTTGTTTTACTATGGTGCATAGTTTAGTACAAGAAATTTTCATTAATGTTTTTGAAAAATTAAAAATTTTATTATTTAACATACAAAATACTCCCATTATTTTAAAAACAATTTAATGATTAAAATAATAAATACTTATTTAATAAAAATGAAATATTACTTTTAGCATATATCTTTTCTTTAAGTTTTCATATTTCATTGATTGGTTTGTGAAACTGAATGAAACAGAGTTTATAAATCTCAACAAAAATATTAGCAATAACTTCAACAATACTAAATATTGTGAGAATTTCAACACACATCAGTGTGTTGCAAAACAATTCCAGTCCAAGTAAAATTCTCCATTGGGTTAAGTGTCAAATCACTTATTAAATATATTAATGTAAAATAAACTGTAACACCGTGTTTTAATTAACACAAGATTAAATGTACAGATAACATCTGGACTATAGTTTAAGCCTAAATAAATGATTTTATAAAATGATAACTGTATACAACTACTTCATCAGATCAAGGATTAAAAATAACTTCCAGCAAATAACCCAAGTGGATCTTAAAGAGCACCATCCTTCATCAGATCTTATAGACTGGCACTACAGGATCACAAACAAAGAACTTTACCAAATAACAGAAACCACATCAGTTGAGAAATTCCAAAAGAAGCAACAACTAAAATGGATAGCACATGTTACCGGAGAAGAAAATAATGACATAATCAAGATGTTGACATTTCACACTACTTCAAACAAAAGGTTACTGGAAAGAACAATAACAGTTACTAGAGTTGAAAAACCTATTTTACTGAAAAAATGTTTTAAGATTTTATAAATTTCAACTGGCAACAGCACTGGCTGCTCAGTCAATGAATGCCGAATGTTTCCATATTAGGTAACGACTAATCTCATCATTAGTATCTGCAACCATTCATTTCCCACTTTTAAATATTACAATATACTTCAAAAGTTATTTTCAGTGGATACCCCTGTTTGAATAGAAGTCCCAATTTTTAAATATTGTGTATCATACTGACCAGCCCACACACTAAAAAAAAAAAAAAAAGAGTAATAAAAATGTTGCATCAAACATAAATCCATTAATTCTTTAAAAATTACCTTGTTTACATTTCAGATACAAAATCAACCTGATTAGAAAATCTGAAATGGGGGATGAGCATTCTTTAAAAGGGTAAATAGAATCACACTGGGATGTAACGCTCTCTGTGGCTGAGTAATCTAAAGCATGCTGGATCCGATGGTGAATTCTCCTACAAAGGGGGATGTACGCTTCAGCTCAGCACATTTTCTTTAAGTTTTATCAAGTGCACAGGCTGGCAGATGTAATACACAGTTTAAAATAAAAAAAAAACAGGATGAATATCCAGACATGGGTATCCACTAAAAATAATATTTGAAGTAATAAACATGTCAGATTAGTTCATTAATTCTTTAGATATTACGATATAAAAAAAAAGCTACAAAGAGTGTAAATATAATTTTTTTTTAAATAATGAAGCGTGCATTGAAGATGCGACTTATTTCTATTAATCGTAATGTATATGTATAATTGTTATGTGAATTATTAAAATGTCAAGTCAGAAGCAAAGTAGTCAGAAAAAAATATATCAAGCAGATTAAAGAAATTTAAACTTTATTTTCTTACATAATAATATAACACTACATGAAGTTATATAATTTATTAAATAATTTTCTTTCATTCATAAAAATGAACAAGGTAACTTGGTATTATCCAGGTGAACATAATTTTAAAAAAACATTATTTGTTATTTTATCTCATCATATTTGATATATTACATGCTTGGGATAGACAAAACATAAATAAATAAATAAAAAATACAAGTTTAATGAAATAAAAAGAAAATAAAAAGAACTTAAGCAGGAAGAATTCTTTTTGTCTTTTTATTTTAAAATTTTTCATTTATTTTCCAGTGGTATGATCTTTGATTTATTCAAGTGCATTAACAACAAATTTTCAATTGTTTAAAACATTTTATTTAAAATTTTTTTTTTTTTAATCATTTCACTCCAATCAAAGCGATAATGGTACTAAGACACAAGGGGTTACTGGAAGTGAAAGAGAATGAAAAGTTTTTAGTGAGGATAAAGAACAATAAAAAAAACAGGAATCAAGAAGATAGTGATTGGCATTGTATTTAAATTTTTGAAGATTGTAAGTCACAGCAAAGTAAGAAACTGTAACAGATTTCCAGATGGGAGAAAAGAAATTATTAAAATACAGGGAGCGATGGGTAAATTGTTGCCATTTTATATTTTTAATTTCATGCATGCAAGTTGTTTGTTTTTGATTTTGTCAACTAAACAGTATAGTAGGGCCAGTTGGGTACTGTCTGTGAGAAAAAAAGCACCATGACACAATTCACTCTGCCAGAAATTTGGAAATGGCATACTTTACTGCTTGGCATTCATGCCAGAAGCTCCAATACAAACATTTCAGAAAGTTTGGGTTTCAGTCTAAGAACAGTGCCAGGGATTCAGAAAGAGTTGGATGAGTTTAATAATGATTATGAAAGTATGGCAGCTCAGAAAACTGATCGTTCTGATAAGAAAAGAATTCCCAAATTAGTTGGTGAGGGCCTCAGACTCAACATAGAAGCCTACATCAAGTGCTTCGAGGAGGTAATGCTGCCCTGGGTCAAGAGGGTGGCTGCTGGAAAACCATATATCTGGCAACAGGACTCTGTGCTATGCCACACAAGCAGGAGAACCCAGTTATGGCTGTCAAACAATTTTTCTGTGACCACATCACCCCTTACATCTGACCACCTAACTCCCCAAACTGCAAGCCTCTTGATTATTATATGTGGGGCGCAGTTGAGTAAAAGAACAACAAAACTCCTTGTAAAACCTGATATGAACTGAAAGCAAGGATTATGGCAACATTCACCAACTTAAGCAAGGAGACTGTCAGAAGATTGCAAAGTCGTCTGGAGGCTGTGGTTGAAGCCAATGGTGATTTTATTTAATAAATTTACTCTTTAGTATTTCAAGATATTTTTGTGTAATTTTCATATGTATATCTGTTAAAATGAAATGTCTGTTATTTTCATTTATGTGTAATTTAGATGACAATTTATCCATCGCACCTTATAGTACTTATGGTTACATCAAGATAGTTCAACAATAAAATAGTAAGACTAAGTAACCAATCTAGTAGTATGCTTAAAAATTCTAACAAAAAAAAAAAATTGAAAAAAAAAATGAAGTTCCTCCAAGTTTACATGTAAGATTTAAGAAAATGTAATTTTGTGGGGTCTTTGTGTTGTTCTAAACTGAGCGGATCAAAATTAATAGGGTTTTAATAAAAACATAACACTGTTGAAATATTAACCAGCAATACATTTTATTGTCAGGAAATGGAAATAAAGTCCTTAGAAATTTATGGAATTTTGTCTGACATTCTTTCTTTTCTGAGGCTCTTTTCTTTTCATCTGATATTTTTGACACATAAATTTTTCTTTTTTATTTTAACTTAGTAGCATTTTCATTTCTAAATAACACAAAGAAAAACTATGTGTCCCATATCCTGGCAGGGTATCAATCAAAAGACCATTGAATGCACAATCCTTTCCTTTTTTCCTTTCTTTCTTTTGTTAATCAGATCAAAACGTTTCCAATTACAGGTAACAAAATCAAGTGAAACTTTGAGTCAGCCTTTCATTAGTCATCTTTCTTTTAGACACCTTTGTTTCACACAACTATTTTCTCTCTTCAATTATTGTTTTGATATATTCATTCATCCAATAGCTTGCTTTAATCTTCCAATAGAAAAAAAATGCTCATATACAGCAGTAGATTTTAAGACTTTCAACAGGCGGCCATATTATTTCATAACATCATTTGCAAAGAAAGAAACTAGATACTAAAAACAAAGTTGAAGATGAAATCTAGATCAGATATGGATTGGAATCTGATGATGATAAAATGAAATAAAGAACAAAGTAGGAAATGAATCTCAATCTAATAAGTTTCACCTTTATTAAGGCTTCATCAGAGATCAATAATAGAAATGAAAAAGCAGAGACAGAGTATTAAAATGTTATGATTTTTGGTAGTTCACATTGGTCAGTGTTACGAATGCAGATAGCCCAAACACGCATAAACGCATATATTAAAGTTAATCTCCGCTTGACAACAGAAGAGGTCACATGGGAGTCTTGGGACATTTTGGAGAAGCAAGTCAAGAGGATGACTGACCCAGTTACCCGTAGCAACAGACGTCTAGACAGAACCTAAACAGGGGACTGACGTAAGGTCATGAAGCAGCAGGAACTGGAATTCGCACCAAAATGCAGGACACGTGGGAATTAGAAAATTACTTGGAAGTCAGTTGCTGCTTTGTCTTTGAAGGAGTAAGACACGAAATAAAAGCGCTGATAACTTATGAACGGAAAGATGAGACTCATTTTGGTAATGATGGAACTTGTCTGATTCATCATAAGCAACTCCAGATAAGAAATATAAGGATGTATATTTCTGTTCGTTAACTCCAGATTGAAGAAGATAAATTGGTTTATTTATCACAGAAGACACGAGGAAATTTGTACGCTGAAAATACAGCCTGTGTTTGAAGAAAGAAAAGATAAATCAAGAGAGAAGGAGAAAGTATATATCTCTGTTGCAGCCGAACCGTGTTTGAAGCTGAACTGTGTAAAGAAGAAGAAAGAAAGAAAAGAGAAAACAAGAGAAGAAGAAGAAAGTATATATCTCTGTTGCAGCCGGACCATGTTTGAAATAGGATTTGTGTAAAGAAAAAGAAAGAAAGAAAAGAGGAAATGTGAGAGAGAAAAGAAAGGACAATGAGTAAGAGAGAGAACTGAATATAAAGATAAGTAACTATATATTTTGGACCCGTGTTAGAAAGATACACATGCATCCATAAATTTTATGTTCTCACAAACACCTTTCCACATGTCAAAATAGTAATATATAAATCCTATCCCATCTCTTTTTTTTTTTTTTTTTTTTGGGTTATGCATTGATTTCTGCATTTGTAGTTATTCATACTTATTTTTTTCTTATCTGTTTGGGTTCAGTCGAATCCACTTGGATTGGGCATATTTTGGTATCCTAACATAAGTCTTGAGGTTCTGGTCGTCGGATGCTTTACTCATGCTTATATTTTTCTTTTATTATAATATCTTGTGTATATGTATATATTAAAATTCTTATACCAAAATTTATTATGCCTTATCATTCATCCTTGAATTGTGGATCAGTATTTGTGTTGAAACCGAAGCGAACCTGGGAAAAGACTACTGTTTGATTATCTCATTCGAACATTGTTCTTTAAAATATTTTTGTTTACTAATTGTCCATTTGTCATGATCTGGGAGAGATAGCCCGTATCTCTCCATAGACGTGATAATGTATATATCTCTTGGTTAGGACATGATGATTTAGATTTATAAATTATTCGTCGAGTAGGGCATATGACAGTCAGACATGTGTTACATGTATAAGCACAATAGATAATATATAAATATATTTGAGGGACATTTAGGATGCTAAAGTGTAATAGTTTAAGAGTGTAAGAGTGTGTAAGTAAAGAAATGCTTGTGTGTGTAGGTGTATGTAGGATGGTAATGTTAATTCATGTAAAGGAAGTGTGTGCATATATATATATATATATATATATATATATATATATATATATACATACACACAAATGATCTAAATAAAGAGATATGATCAACCATATAAGTGAGCGATTACACACGCATACAGGTGAGAAAATAACTATTTAATCAATGGTATAGACAAAACAGTGCTCAATGTAGTTAAACAGAGTTATAAAGCATATATTAATAATTACACATATACCTATGTTTACAGTATGACTCAGAGTTTCATGGCTTTCCCATTCATAGTCATATTGTAAACATAGGCATATGTGCATTATATATATATATATATATATATATATATATATATATATATATTTATTAGTTATCCAGGTACAATGAGAACGAATAGAATACACTTCCAATACTTGTAACATTTAATTTAAAAGAGGGATCAATACATAGTAGAGCAATATTATTTATTTTAGAATATTACAATGAAAACATGTAAGAATCTCTTCACAATTGCAGTTGTGTTTCAATGCGTCTCTTTGGGTAATTGTAAATTAATGGTGAGTGAATGATTAACTTGATTTCAAAAGCAAAATACATCCTCATTTTTTGAAAAAAAGTATAAGTCCTGAGGGCTTTGCCCTGATCAACCAATCAAATATGACCTACATTAAATTTAAATTAAGTGAAAAAGAAAAAAAATTAGAAATTATCTTAGAAATATGTCATGGTCAAGATTTGACATCTAACAGCAGCCAAACATTAATGAAGACTGATACAAATGGTTACAATAAATGTAAACATTCCAGACAGTCAACTTTCATAAGAAATAAAAGTGGGGTGGTGGTAGAGAGGTAATTTAATCAAATGCCCAACTAGCTATATGCTTTGTTGATTTCCTATATAAAAATTTTTTTTGTAGTTGATAAATAAGAAGCCTCTATAAGAAACTAGTAAATAATCTAAACATATAGAATTATTTGGTAATTAATATGCCATCATTAAATAAATATCATCCATATAAGATGTTAATAACATCAACCAATCAATGTAAAATGTCAAAAATACTAACTAAATACCAATATATCTGTATAAGATGTTAATAATACTACCAGGATATCAATACAGAACTAAATTAAGCTCAAAATCAATCATACAAATAGAAAGATAAGCCATATATGGTGCAATGCAGTTCAACTAAAATCTAAGAAAAAACATTGTCAATTTCCAGATTTCTTACTTTAAATAATGACCAGCATTCATATTTATGATTGTCATTGCAATATTTTTTTATAGCTTTTAAGCTCCAATATATAATGATGTGATAGGGGAATTTCTATGGATATTTTATTGTTATAGAATGCACCATGAGCTTATTTAATCATTAACTTAAGAATCAAGATTCATCAGAAAGTTCAAATAGGAAAACCATGAAATTTTTAGGGGTATTTCTAGTTAAATGTGATCTTATATGCCATCAAAAAACAAGCTTCAACCAAACTGTAAACTAGTTCCATCTTGCAGAAAATGCAGCTACATTAAATTTTAAAGAAACCAATTTTCTGGAATGGAATTAATAATCTTATTAATAGTGTAATATTAGAAAACCAGCAACATCAACGAAATATGAACTACATTTATTTTCATTCAAACCTTCAGGCTGAACTTTGCAATGCAACAAGAAAACACACCAGTTTTTGATAAAAAAAGCATTCTATTATTAGCACTTTTGAACAGTCCCTTATTCATTTGCAAATATACACTTAATGAAAAGAATTCCCATTAATTTTCATGTGTTGGTTCCAATTGCATAAGGATGATTGCTAAAAATATCCCCTCCTCAAATTTATTGACAAATCCTACAGATGCATGCTGGGATTTCTTCCTAACCAATAAAAATGGACCACTTCTTGGTCTTATCTGTCATATTTTTGTTCTTTCTTGAAGTCAGAAC
>CAHIKZ030003863.1:2102500-2105000 GCA_903632075.3 Acanthosepion pharaonis | reverse complement strand
TTTTGCCAACATGCCTCTAGCTATGCAATGCCCTGGCAGTAAAAGTCAGGTGTCTTGGATGTAAAGAAGTCTGTGCCACAAATCTGCCTCATTTGGTGGTTGTCCATTTGGTGGATGACGTGGTAATCTATTGGTGCAAGGTTCTGGCGGGTAAGGTGGATGGCACAGTGTTGTCCAACCAAGTCATAGTATGGTATCCCTGGCCACCTGTGTCACATGAGGCCTGGCATTGTTCTACTTTGCAATTTATCAATGCTGGCTCCTTCTGTTTCAGTACCTATTGCACACATTCCAACTGCTGTGAATATAGGTCTGCAGGAATGATTTAACACATTGGTAGTAGCTCATAGCATACCACTTGTCAACTAGTCTACCAGATACAGAGGATGATCCTGCATGGGTGTAGAGGTGATTTTGTGGTGTGAGGCACAGGGTTTCAAGGTGACAACCAATGTCTGGCACACTTAGACCCACTTTTCGTCACTGGTGAGCACTCGATCACATATGGGTATGTTGCAGTACTTAGAAAACAATGAAAAACAGGCTGTCATTCTTGTTGGCTTCCAACGGTGTGTTGGGTACCCACTTGCTCAACTTGTATTTCTTCCCTATGCTGTGCACACCTGCATTGAGCAAGAGCAATGTTGTCACCATTTTCCTAGCTCTTCTTCCTGCACAACAACAACAACAACAAAAATAACAGCAAGGACACTTTTGGTTACCTTATAGATTGATTGATCGATTCCTTTTCTATGGCTTATCAACCCTTTGTAGGTTATTTAAAGCCAGAAAATATTTTTAGATTTTAAGAATTTTTTTAAGATGATGATTTAGCTATACAAGTCTTACTAATTAACCCATAGCTTGGGGAGGGAGAAGAGGTGATTCATATCTTTCCTAAGTGTATTTGCACATAAGTGGATATAATGAACCCAACTGGAATTGAAACTCTACTCTCCAAATTAACAATTCCAAGCCATTATCCATTAAACCACTCACACATCCAAGCTTACAGCACCTGGTATTCTCAAGCAGTCACTCATCTAGGTACTGACTAATCTCAACATTGCTTAACTTTGGTGATCATATGGGAAATGTTTTAGGAAAAATGTAAAACCTGAAGGTATTATATAGACCAAAAGTAAATAAATAAAAATAGTAGAGACATCAGTGACTAAAGAGAGTAAAAGAACAGCTTGGTTTATTTCTTTAATTTATTCTTGTCTGTCACAAGGCCAAGAGAGCTCAGTAAGGATTCAATTCTCTAGTAATGGGCTACAAAACAATTTGACTATCTACAGCAAGGCACTTGTTAGTCCATAGACAGACATTAATTTATAGATGAGAAAATGGGGAATGGCTGTTGAAAGATTGTACTAGGATATCTCAAATTATTTCTAGGGAAACAAAAAGATTTAATATTTTAGCTAATTTTATAATTTCTGGCAGTCCTAAATTTAGAAATTTACCACAATGTGTGAAAATGTTATCCTGTTATTATATATATATATATATATATATATATATATATATATATATATATATATATATATACACAGTGATACAGCTGAAACACTGTCTGTGGATGACTATACTCTCAAAATAATTGATTGAGCTCTTGGAGAAGAAGGGTGATTTTATAAACAGTGGTTGCTGCTATTAATGCAATGCTCTTCTACTTGAATCAAGCTCTGCTAGCTACTGACGTCTTTTGTATAGTATAAACATTAAAATTTCCCATCTGCTCTGCCGTGTGACAATAGCTTGGGGTTAGAATCTGACTGATGCCAAATCAGTTAGGTTTCAATACTGGCTTGAAGCAACCGAATGCCTAGCCACACTGATGAGCTGTGATCCAGTGAAACAGTCTGTGGATGTGTGCATGTGTGTGAATATAAACTAAATAACAAGATATTAGCAACTGTATGTGTGTCATAGCATGCATACACAGATAAGCAAATAAATATTTACCTAATTTATGGTGTAAACAAAACGGTGTTCAATGTAGTTAAACAGAACTATGAAATATATATTAATAAACACACATATACCTATGTTTGTAGTGCAACTTAAAATTTCTTGGTTTCCCAAGTCGTCAGGCACAAATATCGAATGAACCATTTAATACAGTTGTTTTTTAAAAATACTGGGTCTCATGGAAGGAATGCTAAATTAAACGCTGATTCAAAACTCAAAGTTAATATAAACTTAATATATTATTGGGGTGTAAATTCAAAATATAGAGTGTAGGTAAGGAGATATTGGGGTGAAAAAGGATGTATGTTTAATGTTTATATGGTACAAGTATTTCTGTTGGGGTGGGAACAAAAAAGGATTTAAGTAAAAACTTTATGAATCATAAGAGCAAGTAATATGAATAAGAAAAAAAAGGAGCGGGTAGGCATGATGAAATGTATTATTGTTTATAAATAATCTCTATATTTCAAGGGAGTAATGCTGCACAGAATATAAAGCTAAAAGTGTAGAAGGATAAAGAAGT
>CAHIKZ030003863.1:2047500-2095000 GCA_903632075.3 Acanthosepion pharaonis | reverse complement strand
TTAGAGTGGACGTTGATGTATAGGGTGTTTGATCAACTTTATGGAAGGGTTTAAAGGTATTCGATAGATTGAGTGTAATATCTAAAAAGTTGACTATTTTCAGGTTGGAAGATATTTCAATTTTAAGGTCTAAGTATTTGAAGGCCCTAATAATCTTCTTATGTAAGCTGGAAGTTAAGGACCATTGCTATTTGGGACAATGATTAAGCCGTCATCTCTATAAATTCCGACTTGGTTAAGGTCAACTATTCTACTCAAGGTGTCAAGAATATATATGCCCACCAGATCTGCAATTTGGGCAGAATCAAAGGCACCCATAGGTACATCGAAATTACCATTATTCTTTTTTACCCAAGTAGCGTCATTGTATGTAAGTATTGATCTTCTAGACGCTAAAATAATGTCCAGATCAATATCCGTTATTTTGGTAAATCCTTTGGCGAAATTGAGGCTATTAATTAATAGTTCCTCCGAAATA
Source organism: Acanthosepion pharaonis (assembly GCA_903632075.3). Classification (NCBI taxonomy): domain Eukaryota; kingdom Metazoa; phylum Mollusca; class Cephalopoda; order Sepiida; family Sepiidae; genus Acanthosepion; species Acanthosepion pharaonis. The sequence goes on along the minus strand of CAHIKZ030003863.1, from coordinate 2,094,522 downwards.
GAAGGGTAAAAATCCAAAGATGTCAAATTGGATGAAAGTGGCTTTATTCTTGTTAGTGATATTTCGAACCATTTAATCGTCTCCATGCCGAAGTCCTTCCAAAGGTTAGCATGATATTTATTCAGGACACAAGATGTTATTTCCTTTAAGATACTCTTGGAAATTAATCCCAACTCAGATTTGGAGGGATTAATTAGACGGGTCTATAAGCTATTGACAAAGTTAAACTTATGATCCTTGAAGAGAATGTATGCATCTTTCAAACCAAATTTGCCCATTCTGTCAGCAACTCCACATTTGTTAGCAAATTTACAGATGTCTTCATTGATAGATGATAAGGTGTTATTGCCTTTGTCTTTTTTATAAGAGCTGGTAATTTTGTCAGTGACGATTCTGTCATATTCAGCAGGTTTAATTTTATAGAAATTTTTGGATTTGTCGGCTTTAATCCATAATTTATTAGATTTCATTATGTTGTTAAGGTCTCTACCAATTTTGGTTTGGAAGTAGTTGTGATAATTCTTGAACTTAATCCTTTTAATTAGATCAATCAAATCGCCTTCGAACGGTCCAAGTAGCTTGTTGCACGGTGGAGTATTTTGGGATCTCAGGTTGTATGTTTCAGGATTCAGTTCATGATCATTTTTGGGATTACTGGCGAAATGGGTTTTCCACCTCATTCTTATAATAAGGTCGATGATCCTGTCTGTAAGGTAGACAGAGAAAAGATGCAATGAAGGGTAAGGATGTTTTTAATGAATAATCCGAGTAAATTTCTCCATTTCCATCCGAATAGGTTGAAATAAAAGCTGTTTAACTGAAGTATACCAAGGAGAGCTCAACTTATAAAGGTAAGGAGCAATATATTGATAATATTAGTGGAAAATATACATACATAAAAAATATATCTAAAAAAATTCCCATACATGTATATTTTCAGAAAAAATTTTCCAAGAGGAAGGATCCAGGTAGAACTCAATGTCTAGGACAGAGTAAGGATATAATAAAAAGGCTTAAACACTAATATTCCATGGTCATAATTTATTCCATATCTGGCCACCTAGCAATCCCCTTGATTATTATGTGTGTGGCACAGTTGAGTGAGAGGCCAAAACTCCTTGTAACATCAAAGATGAACTGAAGGCAAGGATTATGGCAACATTCACCAACTTAAACAAGGTGACTGTCATCAAGAGGCCATGGTTGAAGCCAATGGCAATTTTATTGAATAAATTTACTTTTTCGTATTTCAAGATGTTTTTGTGTAATTTTTGATAAATGTATCTGTTATTTTTATTTTTGTATGATTTAGACGACAATTTATCTGTGGGCATATGAGTTGTTTGATCATGAACAATATAGAAAAGTTTAAACTAATATAGTTTTAGTGATATTGCATGTAGTACCTATTTAGTACTGCTCAGTTATTGTTCACCTCATTGTGATAATAACAGCAAAGATGAGGACAATAGTCCACATGATATTCACTCATCCCAAAGATTCACATGATTTCTCTTCAGTTGATTGTCACCAAAAAATTACATCAAAAGAAACTTATTTCCTCATTGGGATTTAGACTTATTGGCATTTTTTTTTTTTTTTTTTAGTTTTATTTTCTATATCAAATAAGAAAAAGTCTAACAGGATTACAACAGATTTTACCTATTTAGTTTCTACGGTCGAATTGGTCATGTTGGACAGACCCCTAAGAATAGGGAATGAAAGTTCAAATTTCTCAGCAGAAGCTGATCTCTTATAGTCCACTTCACTCGTCTGTCCAATCCTGTAGCCCTGCCCCACACTGCTCATTTGCCCAATCCTTTTATTCCCAGTTCACATTGCTTATTTAGTTGTTGAAGAATATAAAAACAACCCGAGTATGGCAGTAAAATAGCAACAAAAATACAAAGAAAAATTTAAAATTAATGATAATATTTTATCTAAGAAATTAAGACTATCACTTTTTTTGTTATTACAAAAAAGTTAAAAAAAAAAAAAAAAGAAAGAAAAGAAGGAAATTTTACAATATTTATTAGTGTGTATTTTTATTACGCTATTTTAATGGTATTCTGCTTTTTACTGCATTTAGTCTTGATAACTTTGAAAATTTCCTGTCAAGTTATTTTAAAAGTGCTTCTTTAACACAATGATAACTGAACATCTCCAATAATTTAGTTCCAAAAGCAAAAAAGCAAATACTCCAATGAATGCATACAAATAACAAATATCTTTGTCCATAAAGAATTAAATGAGTTTTTTTTTGTGACCTCTACCACTGGGAAATTAGTATTCATGAAACTAATTGTGGGAAAAATTATCAAAAGAAGTAAAGTATAAGGTTAACAATAGAGAGAACAGGTGACATCTATAAATAAATACATTCAGGTGCAAACTGGACACTAATAGAAATAAAAGTGTACAACATATGTCTATATATAAACAAGTGTTCAGGTATTGATTTGATCCAAGTTGGTGAGAGCTAATCTATGATTAACACTTTAGAAGTATAAAAAGGATTTAAGATGACAAATAGATAACTTTTATTAATTTAGGATAACTAACTTTTGTTTCATCACAAATGATTTTCATTATCTTTATTAAGTAACATATGGAAGTAAAATATTTTAAAAGTTTTTTTTTTACTATGTATTTAGTTGCAAGTTTACTAGAAAGAGATTTTCATATATGCACACACACAATAAAAACTTGTTTTCATTACGATACGAAAAATAACTAATTCCTTTTTTATGAAAAACGACCATACTGAAATAAACAAGTTATTTTTTATCGCTGTAAAACACTTTATGTAAAATTGTCTTTATTAGATTACATGTCAATTTTATTAAAATAACAATATATTTACTTTATAAATAACTACTTTTTATTGTAAAATCATTAACTTCAACTATAAAAAATGTTAAACATTATCTGTTTATCAATATAAACAACTATATTTTTATAGCACACAAAAAAAAAAATCACTAATGTCTTTGCATACAAGTGAAACCTTTTAAAATATATCTTTAGGAGCAGTATTTTGTATATTATTTTCAAACTAATTGTCGACTGGTCATATTATTTTGTATTTATGCTATTGGAAAAGGCATAAACCCCAAAGTTTACTACATCAGTCCCATTACCAGTAATCTCAAAGTAATCTTATGCCTGGCATACGATGAACTAGAGTAATTCTTTATTGAGTCCCTACCCATGAAATCCTAAAAGATTAAAATTTTTCTTGGAAATAAGGTAATTAATTTTAAAACTCAATTAATGAAATAAGTATACACTTATTAGTCTTAGCACCTACGTTCCATGGGAAACTTTATAATTGATTAGCTGATTCTGAATCCAAACCATTTCACAGAAGGATAGTATTAATTTTTTTATAAACAAAGCCATTATAAAATTGAAAATATAAGTAAATTTAAAAAGGGGCATTGGGAAATCAAGGGGGGCAACTCTATTTTTTCCCCAAAATCAAGAGAGTAATTGATAATATTATTAAACTAACTAAAACTAATGATATCAAGAACAAAGTATGCCGTGATAAAATAATATAAAATAAAACAAAATAAAGGACTACTACTACTGCTGTTACTATTACTATTAATAATAATAATGATATCATCAATGGAAAGAAAAGGGTTTAAAATAAAATAAGAAAAATAAGTAAAATGAAATAAGAGCCTTATATAAGAACGTATAATTATGTAAATAAACACGTTAAAATGTTTAAATGTTTTGTAGTTGGTTTTGAATTTGAAGTTTGGCCCAGATCAACATTTAAGATTGAAAATAATGTTAGAAATATAAATTCTAATTTAGAGAGACGCTGGTTTAACAATGAGAAATGGTGTTATAAAATCAAGGGGGGAGGTAACTATTCTTTTTCCGGGAATCAATAGAGTAATTAATAATAATATTAATATTCCTAAAAAAACTAAAAGTAGTAATAATAAAATATGCCGTGATAAAGATAAAATAAGATAAGGTAAAATGAAATGAAAGCCATATATAAGAACTTGTAAATATGCAAATAGGTAAATAAATGAATAAATAAGGCAAATAATTGAATAAAAATAATGAATGCAAATAGATGAGGAAATAAGTATGCAGCAACAGTAAGATGAAAGAAAGAGAAAATAAACAAAGCAAAAAATAAGTTATATACTAAAAATGGTAGTGATAAGATAATGGAAAAAATGGAATGATAAAAATGTTAAATGTGTTATCGTCTAAAATTAATAATAGCTGTACAATAAAGGTAGCCAGAAAGAAAAGTAAAATAAATGAATATACAAATCACATAAACATGAATAACTTAATTCACTTTGAAAAATTTTTGGTAAATTTTAAACAATTTAGATGTCGAAACAAAGCTAGAGTTAAATTTTTAGGTAGTTTCAACAAGTTTTGTTAAAGTAATTGGATTTATGATAAAAACTGCAGAGTGAAATTATTACACAAAACCAGAAAATCATGTTTTACTTCAATAACAAGGTAATAAAATTATTGACACCTACAATAGAACAAATAACAAACTTATATGATAAGTCATTGAAGCATTTACATTTTAATATAGTGACCCTCCTTAATAACAGCCAGCAATCCATTATTCGACTTTCTTAAATTTTTTACTTCAGCAGGTTCAATTTCCGACATGCTGATTTTAATTGTTTCCCATAGGTCTATTTTGCTGTTGTATTGTTTACCACCTTCATATAATTTCATCTTCACAATTGACCATAGATTTTCAATTGGATTCAAATTGGGACTTGATGGTAGCTATTCCATTATCTTTTCTCTTATAAACCTTTTAAGCTCAAAAGACTCACAGTTAACCTTAGATAAAGTGGGTTATGGTCTTTGACCAATATAAAAAAATACAAGCTATATTTATAGGATGCCTCATAATTATGTATATTACTGTGTGTGTGCATGTGCCTTGCTCAATACAATCTTTTTGAAAATTGCAGGAAGCGAGCAATATTTGGATCTGCCTCTACAAATTAAAATCTGTTTCTGCGGTGTAAGGTGTCTGTCCCATGGTTGAGATAGTTGTATATTTTTCAGTGCTCAGTATTGTATCCAAGATAAGTAAGGACAGAATTTTGAATACTGATTTCAAAGCAAGCAGTCCCTTTTCGTTTCGTTTTTGTTTTTTTTTAAAATCATTTCACCCCGAGCAAGGTGATAAAGCCATTAAGTGACAAGGGGTTACTGAGAGTGAAAGAAATTAAGAAAATGTTATTAAAGAGAAAGGACAATAAAAGAACAGGTTTTAAAAAAACAGAAGATGACAATATTGCATTTACATTTTTGAAGATCATAGTTAACTGGATATAGAGAAGCCACATTGGAAATAAGGGCAATACAATGTTCCTAACCTCATTTCTTCATTTGTGTGTGTCAGACTAAATTATTTACAAGATGTCACTGATTTGGCTATCATCTGAATCCACATTTTCCTGGTGTCAGTTTAAACTGACAACTTTTTTTTTTCCTCTATCTTGTGACCATTTTGTCTAAAGTTTGTATTTTATAGACTTTAGAAGAAAAATATGTTGAAAAACTCCCAAGTGAAATTTTCAAATTGAAAGTGAAATTCCTTGTCAGTTTAACCCATACCCTTCTGGCATCATTTTTAACAGATTTTTCCATTTATCTAAACTAATTATAAATTTTACTTTAGGAAAAAGTACAGTTTATAATTAAGATGGAAAAAACAGTTAAAAATGATGCCAGGAGGATATGGGTAAAACAGACATTTTTTTCCATATATTATGACAATTTTGCTTAAAATTCTATTTTCTCTTTTTTTCATCTATTTTGTTTAATGGCACATCAGCTCCTTATGGGTCATGCTGAAATTTAATTTTCTTGGAAGCTTGAAATAATAAAAATGTTATTCTGCTTTCACAATTGAATACATGGCAGATGATACTCAGCTTTTGTGCATATAGATGTTTGTGTCGACATAATTACTAGAGTGTGTTTTATGTTGTAGTTATATTTTGGAATACAGTTTAAAGAAAATGTAGGATATTATATGGATTAATGTTATGAAAGAGTTCTATCATGTTTGTTGATTGGTTGATTTTGTTTAGCAGCATGTCAACCTCTATAGATTATTTAATGCCAAAATTTAATGCCTAGTTCAAATTCCAATCGAATCCATTATATTCACTTACATGCTAATATCCTTGGAAAAGGTATGAACCCTCTTCTTCTTCCCCCAGCTATAGGTAAATAGCAGGACAGACCGGGTTCTATAGCCTTGAATAGCAACTGGTCTATGCAGAAAGAAACGGCAAATTACTGCGGGGAAAAATTTGCCTTGTCAGTCAATCACCTATGCATGTATCACACATGGCACATAACTGAATGCCAAAATCTAATAAACTACAGACACAATTTATTGCTGGTAATTTTACTATCAATAGGTGTTGTTGGAAATTTTTTTTTTATATAAAAATGTATTGCTGTACTTTTAATATAAAAATGTAATTTTATACTTACATAGCTGGGAACCTAACAGGTGCTACCACTCTTGGTCAGGTTGGACCTGGGAACAACAGTAATTAAGAGGTGGTGCCATGCTCCTCAAAACTGGTAATCTCCCAATCAACTACATTCCTTGCCGCAGGATGTAGTTTATTGTCATCCCCAAGACTATCATATTTTCTCAATCTCAGAAGAAAATTTTCCAACATATTTCAATGAAATTTTCATTTTCTAAAATTATATTCTTGGAAAAAAGAAGACAAAGTTAAATTGATGCCAGGAGGGGTAAGAGCTAAAATATAACTGAATTATAAATCAACCAAATTATAAAATTTATTTGATGGTCAAACTGAGTACCATCAGATATAAATATTTCTTAAGAATTATGCTTATAGGGTGAGATTAATAAAAGATGATAACGTGATCATCTCTTGCTTCAGAGACAAGTTCTAACATACAAATATCAATCCTTTGTGTCAGTAAAGGAAATTTCCTACCACAACAGCAGACAGGGATAAATCTCAAAGAACAAGGTTGCCTGATTTTACATTTGAAAACCATGTGCTACTAAATTTTGAATTGACTTCTTTACAAGTATCCAAGGTACTCAGCTTATTTTAAAAGGAGCTCCAAAAGTCACAAGTAGTGAAATTAAAAATTTAGTAGTAATGGTAATATTAACCACTTCCTTATAAGGAAACATTTCTTTGACTGAGCAGCCAGTGCCACCACCAGTTGAAATTTATAAAATCTTTCTCTTAAAAACAATTTTTCAGAAAAATAGGTTTCTCAAGTCCACTAGCTGTTATTGCTCTTTCCAATATTGATGGGGGGTTTCCTTTCTAAGTTTTTGTTTGGTGTGGAAAGTCATCTTGATGATGCCATTATTTTCTCTTTGAGTTACATGTTATATCCATTTTAGTTGTTATTGTTTGTAATATAGCAATGACTTTAAGTAGAAACTTATGAAGCTTTATTTTGACTAATTCAGCTTCAGAGCTGAAAGCATTTATTTTAATATGATGGATGGTTACAAACAAGAGTGGAGATGGATGTGCTTATTTTATTACCACACTGTTGTTGAAAGTCTTCAAGTGATGTGGTTTCTGTTATTTGATAAAGTTCTTTGTTTATGATTTTGTAGCACAAATCTACAAGGTTCAAAATAGAATAGTCCTTGCTAAGATCTACAGGATTCATTTGAATTAACACCATTTTTAGTCATTAATCTGGGAAAGCAGTTGTATACAGTCAACAGTTTAGATATTTCTGAATGGATTTGGCACCCTGCATGACATCTATTTAAAATTCTCAATATGATGAGGCTATATATGAACAGGACTAGAGTTGTTAGGTTAATGTTTAAGTTTTGTAATAATTTGCATTGTTGGGTGAAACTATCCCTAGCCCAGTTTATTCTGTTTGATTATCTCTTATACTAAATTTGTTGCATAACTGATAAGCTTTTCAAAATCAGCCCAGTCTGTCAAATCTAAGAACATTGATAAATAATATAATCTTGGAGAGAATGAAAATGACAAAGAAAAAGGTATGTGAAAGTTATCAGGTAATATACTTGAAACATATAAATAATTATCATATCAATACACATTTAACTTAGTTTATTCAAACTATTATTTTCATTTCGATTATTATAGACTAGTATACCTGTACTGTCAGAAATGGCAGCAATTGTTAGAAAGTTTTAATGGTGAGTCTTGAAACAATGTATTAAGATTCAATAAAGCAGAGATAAAGACTTTACAACAAAAATAGAGGCCAATGAACCATTTAATTAATGTTCTCTATATAATTTTTTTTTTTAGAAATTCAATGATATCTATGATTTATTCATTAATCCTGGTATTATATAAATCGCTTTTTGCTCAATGCTTTTTTTCATGTTAAAAGTTTTATATGTTTAATATAACAGGGAAATGGAAAGGTCTTTTAGAAGAAAAAGTTTAGCAACAGAAAGCTAAAGATGGTGACAACAAAGCTTATTTCAAGACCAACTTATAGTAAGATGATCACTTAATATACAAAAGGTATCTGAGTGCCTCACATGACATGAAAAGCTTGAACAAATAAGACTGCTAAGAAACATAGGAGTAAAGGAACTGATTAATTAAATGGTTCATTTTGCTTGGGAACTATTTTTGTTTAAATACAGATAAATATTTTATTTGTATAGATTATTAAAATAACTAAGGGAAGTAATCACTCAAAATTAAGTTGATTTACCGCCCTTCCACTACAAATGGGACAGGAAATATATAAATAAATACACAGTGATAGTTATATCATTTGCTGATGTTATTATAGACAATGTGATGCTATGTGATACTGGTAAAAAGAAAAGGGTTAATTTAGAATATAAACTGGAATTGACGAAAAAGGTTAAAGAATACAGAATAACATATAAACTGAAAGGAAGAAAAAAAAAAGACTTGAGAAAAATGACTTTGTTTTGGGAAAAGATATTATCAAAGGGCCATTTGGAAAATTTAAACCCACAAGGGATGGGGAGAAATAGTGAGAATACATTAAAATCATTTGAGTATTTTGGAAGCAAAGCAGAAATGGAGAAATTAATTTATGTCCACTTACTAAAGTGCAAGTTACAAAAATATATTTCCTGATTGCCAGATGGAAGAACAGGTCAATTGAGATATAATCTTAATATTGGTAATTTTGAAGATAAAGGCAGAATCGAGAAATTGATTTATTCCTGTCATAAAGAGGAAATGTAAACAACTCAAGAAATAGGATTTTTTGAGATAAGAAGCGAATATGTAAGGTTCATAAGTATGATTAAGCGAACGAGATATAGAGACAAATACTTACTAATAGCTGTCATAGGAAACAGATGGTAAATTTCTGATTACATAAACAAGAAATGAGAAAAAATTTGTTGTTGAAAATTAAAAAGATAATTACAATTAATGAGTAAAAGTTAAGTCCACCTTTTTGTCTACACAGTTTAAAATCAGATTTGTCAAAAAGACAGCTGAGGTGATGAATTTAGATTAGATACTAAGAGAGACAAAAGAATTGCCTACAGCCATTTGGAAGTAAAGGTGCAAGGCATAAATAAGAGAAGGAATGAGTTGTATAAGCAAGGTAACACCTGCAACCACTACCCATAAGAGGAAGGGATCTCCCAAATTTGGAGAGATAATTAATATTATGAACCAGACAACAAACAACTCTTGTTAAAATCAATACAGAAGTCTGGGGAACCCCAAATACTGTCAACCCCCACTCCAGTCTTGTGTCAAAGTCAATATAAGAAGAGTGCTTAAGCGACCTGAGGCAGACACAGAAGAGACAGGCAGAGAAAAAGAGACAAGACAGCAGTGGACAAAAGTGTTATGTTACTTGCTGCCAAGAGAATTCCTGACTTTGAGCCCTGTACCAAAAGTTTGCACTGATAGACAAAGTGTCTCTAAAGAGATTTTAGTGGGAAGGGTTAATTTTTGTTATACCAAGAACTATATAAACCAAATCGAAAATTAACCTGAAAATTTTTTTTGCTATTATTTTATTTGTAAAGGCATTTCTATTTTATTCCCATCATAGCACAGCTCGCCATGGTTCAAACAAGTTCTACAATTACTGATGATATTCAATCCCCACCAGTTTTGTGATCAAAAAACACAATGTGGGTGGAGTCAGGTGTGAACCAAGGTGGACAGCAGCCAATGACTTGACCTGCAACAATCTTGTCGTCCTACAACACTGAGGACCAAAACATCTTCTACTATAAGTGGTATGTAGCAAAGGTCAGATCATTTGGTCACTGATGACTTGGCCGACCTAGGATCAACCACCAGGGTGCAATGTTATAACAAGACATTTTGGCCAAGTACTCTCTGGCCATCTTCAGGCATCCATTATTTTGGTTAATATGGTATATTATATGTGTTGACTATTGTTATTTTATCCCTGCAATGCTGTATAATATCTACAATAATCAAGACAAGAACAATAATTTGAATAAATCAAATAAGTCAAAGTATACAGACAATTCCTCATCTAAAAAATCAAGAATAAATTATATTGATAATTATTCTAATAAACTGTTTAACATTCAAATCTGAAAAGAAAATATTCGCTCATCTGAGAACACACCTTTAGAAAGCCATAAATAGAAGATGATCTAAATATCATACAGTGAGCAATACTTTTTAAATTCTCATTTCTCTTTCAGGTGTATTAAGAGCATTAACATGGTGACTGTTAATCTGATACAGGAAATAAACAGGCATGTACTCATGACACTTGTCAATCAGAATGCCATAAGAAATAGCCAGCTTCTTGAAAGTGGCCAAGAGTACAGAAGGAACAAGCAGTGGCTCTGCATGAAATCTACAGTGATGCACACCAAGTTGACATTTATCTTCAATGGTCTTGGGGATATTGAGCAAGTGATTCAGGTTTTGCAATCCCCATGTTTTCCAGCAGAGTTTCAGAGTCATTAAGGGGCTAGACAGAGTGGTCAAGATGTGGATCTAGAAGGTGGTTTCATGTATTTCAGCAGGACACTGGTTCTGTAAACATACAATGCAATCCTAACTCATGCTTTCCACTGACCAGTCAATAATCACTCCATGGTGCATTTCCATCCTTGATCTCACCGATATGCACCAAAAGCTGGAGAAAAGTGTGCTGCATGCTCACAAGCTAATACAATGAAAGAAAAAAAAAACCCCACTACAACAAGAAATAAGAACATGATCCCTGTTTCCCATATTATATGTAGGTGTTTTTATTCAGGGCTTCACCTGCTCATCTGGGTGGGTAGGTAGGTGACATTTAGAACAATTTATGCTATGTCAGCTCTTCCCCCTACCAACTTCTTGCCCATCTACTCATCACAACATGGTGGCTGACAATACAAAACAGAGGCCTTGAAAATGCAACACAGACACGTCTGTCTCCTGCGAAGAAGGGATGAGAACTCTCCCTGATCCTAAGCATAACTGTTAATATAGACCAGCACCTGGATACAACATTTCGGTTTTTGTTGCCACTTGATCCCTGAAAATCCCTCATTACTTCCCATTACCCTTTTCTCAAAGTGGATGCTTCTTAAAAGGCCAAACTTCAAAAGGAACTATCTGCTAGTCCATTAAATAAACACTTGAGATTTAGATAAAAACACCTTCCCTTTCTATGTGGATGTCCACAGTATCACAGCACCTTCCCACATGGCCCATATAAACTAGGAGTGGTGGACAGAGAATTTTCAGACTAAAATTGTCAGCACTGATTACTTTCTAGCAAAAGTATTTCTTACTGAAATAATCTCATAAAAACCAAAAGGATGGTGCCATAGGGCCATTAAGTGAGCCGATATCAAATGACTTGTATGAATCAATAATTCATTTGGTCTAATATCACAAATTTATGAGTATTCTGTTATTGACCAGTATCCCAATTTACATAGTGATATGTTTGATACTGTATTTATAATGCCTCTATTCAGGAAATTTCTTGCATTCTACAATAAATTTATATACTTACAGAGTCTAGGACTATTAATATATTTTGCAGTTCTACAAGAAAAATTTTAACATGCATTTAAAAAAGCTTTTAAAAAGCTGTTCGTTCCAATCTTGGGTTGAATGACTGCAAAAACATCAGCCTCCCTAAATTTATAGACAAAAATTTATAGACAGATGCATGCTGGGATTTCTTCTTAGCCAATAAGATTGGCCAATTCTCGGTTTAATCCACCATATTTTTGTTTTCTTGTCTTGAAGAACTCTATAATCACGGGTCTGTATCCCTTTTGTATTTTAACATCGTTTTACTTTGTGAACATTTTGCCTTATTACTGTTGCTTTGCCAACTTTTGCCTTGCATATATATATATATATATATATATATATATATATATACACACACATATATATATATATAATTCACTCGAAAATTATAAGATAAATATGTTATAAAATCACTACAAAAATTGCCATTTTGTTTCAACACTTCTGGTGTCTTATCAAGTGATGGTCTTGAACACCATCAGTTGATAAGAAACTAGAAGTGTTGAAACAAAATGGCAATTTTTGTAGTGATTTTATAACATATTTATCTTATAATTTTCGAATGAATTATATTTGCTCTATTCTGTATTGAGCACTCTTTTAAGAATAGTATTTTTTGGTTATTGGAATTTATTCCATATACACGAATCCTTGTGTGTGTGTGTGTGTGTGTGTATATATATATATATATATATATATATATATATAGTTTGCTTTATATTATTTTGCTTTGTTCTTCTTTTTGTTATTGTTTATTGGAATCTTTGTCAATTCCATTTGTTGGGCATTATTGCCAATTCCATTTAACCCTGTCCAAGAACTTCTTGCAATTACTCTCTTATTCTAGTAAATATAGATAAAATGTGTGATAATGCTATACAACAGTGTATGCAGTTTTTGTATGCAGAAAAATTCTAGAATAGGATAGCCTGTGTTTTTCTTCAGAAAACTGAGCTGTTTTGGCAAGATGCCCAATTGTTGTTTACAGTGTGTTGCATCAATTTTGTTGCATCCATATATGATTGCTTTCCACAGGAGGTCACCGTTTCCAATTGTTTTCCCCACTAGTTAAATCTTAATAAGTTCCAATGTGTTCTCTATGGGTTTAGGTGTTAGGTGACCATGCCGAAATATCAAGCAAAAAGATTGCTGGTTAAATGATGTTTTTGCTGTGTAGTTTTTACCTTGTTGGAAAAAGGGCACTTGCTTTTTATTTTTTCCACACATGTCCATATTTAGAAGCAACATTTTTTTTTTTTTGTAATATATTTTGGTACTCTTTCATATTAAGAGAGTTCTCACATTAATCCAACTCATCAACAGCAGAGGCAGACACCCCTACACACACACACACACACACAATTATTCCATCTCTTCTATGATTCACTGTGATAGATATACATTTTGGGCTGAATTTTTCAGCTGACCTTTGAAGACATTCTGGATTGTCAGTAGATGGCTCAAAGCATGACTTTTCACCCAGAGAACATGATCAAGTCACTGAGTGGCCATAAATTAACAGCAACAGTTTCAGTGCACCCCACTTTGTGAAAAACTAACTTCATTCAACCTCCAATCTTTGAGACGACTTTTTGAATTTTGGAATTCTTACACCAATTTTGTATTTACAATGCTTCAGAACAGTCATGTTATGCCTTCTTTTATCACGGCGTCTTGTTACTTTAGGCCATTCAAAACCCGCCTTTCTTGCCAGAGAATGTCACTCGAAAAGTGTGAGCCATCCTTTGAATTTTAGGCAATGGATTTCCAGGCATCCTCAAACTTTAAAAATTTCTGATCATAATAACATTTTCTTGATTGTATTGTAGCTTCAAATTTCAACAGTTGCATAAATTTAGATATTTTAAACTCAAAATTAAAGTTTCACTTTTTAGGCAGAGTATGACAGCATACAAAAATGAGAAATGACTAATGTTTTGTCACCTGGATCAGAATTGACATTATTACCATTTAGGTAAAAGTGCATGACAACATGTCTGGTCAGTGTGGTTTGTTACTACATTTCAAATTCCTATGAAATCATAAACACAGACACACACATCTTGTCTTTTCTATATAATTCTAACATGAAACTGACTTTCAAGTCAGGCCAGATAAAAAAAAAAAACCTGACCAGTTTTAAAGCAGTTAGATAAAATGTTCTTCAATTTCCAATATGCTTACACACAAAATTAATACATTTGGTGTTAATACATTTTGCCTCTATTCAATAAGACTGAAAAGAAATGAGATAAAATATAATAAAAAATGTTTACCTCATTTAGTTCTTGTTTAGGAGTGTGTGTAAATATATATATATATATATATATATATATATATATATATATAATCAATTAACAAAATTATACTTTGAGAAACTTTTGCAATGAATGCCAAAAATTTGTGCTGCAGTGATCAAGCCTAAAAGGGGATATTTTGAGCAAAATTCAATCACAAAATGGATTTTTCCTTTTTGTCATAATAAAATTTCTAACAAAAAAATAATCTCATTTTTTTTTTAACCATGTATAATTTTCTCTTATTTAAAGTACAAAAGAACTACTTTTGGGGCCAATTTAAAAAATTACCAGGGGCCTCAATCTTTGGAACTGTAGTGTGTATGTGTATATATATTAAAATATAGTTTTATGGTATGCTATATGCATAGGTTAAAGTGCTCGACATCAAGAACAGTGTATATGTAAATATAAACGTGGACACTGAAGTCAACATTAGGTGATGACAGTCTATTTCATGCTTAAACACAATCATCAAGCCATCCATCCATCCATATATATATATATATATATATATATATTACATACATGTGTGTGTGTGTGTGTGTGTGTGCTATTTTGAATATCTTGAGAACCAGTTGTGTAGATTTAATGTGATTGGTAACAAATCAGAGGGTACCTTACACCACATGCTTGAATAGACACTCTCAAATGGAGTTATTCATTTGACAGTGAGATTTTTTATGTGTGTGGGTGAGGTGCAAAACAGTGTATCACCCAGGTTAGTCAGTTCCTGCATGTTCTAGATTTAGTTTTCAATGATGTCTGACTTTTTCCAAAGATAAAACAGCTGTTGAAATTCAGTACCAAAGAACAAGGCAAGCTAAACAGGACTTTACAAACACTATAGACATTCAGACATTTTTCCCCACTTTTCAAAAGAATTACACTTCTCCATAGCCTTAGCTAGAATATTCTTTCTTTTATTAATACTTTCTAGATAGACATCATATATATATATATATATATATATATTTAACAGGGGATAAAGGGGTCTTGGTTGATCTGAGAACTTTTAGAATCTCCTTTTAGACTTATTTTCAAAATTTTTCGATCTTAACAATATCTATAAACAACAAAAATAAAATTTTTTAAAATTTAAAAATTAAAAAAAAAAAAAAAAAAAAGAATTTTTGTACCAAAAAATCTTCTGTGTGCTGTACCCTCTTCAAGATATAGGTAATCAGAGCTCTCCACAATTCCCTGTACTTTGTAGCTATTAATAAATTTTGTCTGTTATCTCTCCTAAACCTTGATCTCCCATTCAGTAGGTTATACATTGTTTTCCTCTGTCCTTGTTGCCTTCAATCTGTCCTGTGAGTATCAGATTTTCCAAGCACTTTTTCTTTATTATGTGCCACAGAAATTTCAACTGTCTCTTCCAAAGCATAAGTTTCCTTTTTGTTTCCATTTTTTCTAAAACTGATCATGTATTTGGTCCATGGCATCCTCAACATCCTTCTGTAGAACTACATTTCTGTTGCTTCAAGTCTCTTCTTCATCTCTAAGTAGCTTGCCCAGCATTCACTGTTATATAGGGGAACTGATATTATATAAGAGTTCAGTATTTTTTTTTCTTTGTTTTTAACAAAACTTTTCTGTTTCTTAATACTATACTTAGCTTTTAGAATACATCTTTGGAATACAGTGACTCACTTTCCATCATGTGTTAAAAATACTCAAATTGTTGTACTTGCTTGATTTTGATATTTACAATTTGTAATTTGCATGTTCCTTTTGCTAACAACCATGCAAGAAGATGTACCAAGAACTACTAATATTAATACATTTAATATTGAACATTGCTTAACTACAGTAATTGATTAAGAACCAACTGGCTTATGTCTGTATGTAATAAATAAATTAAGATTAAAAGTTAAAGTAAATTTTTAAAGATCTGAATAACAAAATTACAAGTAATACAATGATTTAAAGTTTGGAAACTTTTTAAATTATTACTTACCGTGATAGAGTATTTGAATAGAAATTATTACTTACCTTGAGGGAGTATTTGAATAGAAATTTTCCGAATCTGTTTAAACTCTAACCGAGGCACTTCTCCTTCCACTTTCCAGACAGTAACACACTCCTTATGTGCAATACTCAAGTAACATATTCCATCAGTCTGGCTCCACTGAACGCAGCGAACAGAACTGAAAGCAACAATTCCCAAAAATATTTTTAAACAAACAAAAATCAATAGTAAAACAAGGTAGATTTTTCTTCTTTCCTTTTAAAAATTATTTGAATTCGCAATGAAAAAAAAAAAAATCACCTCAAATGAAAATATTCTTAACAAATAACAGTATTATTATCGAGAATGTTACCTGTGACAGGGTTTTAATATTGGAAATATACTTTTGCCATTATGGATAGTATCAGATTTTGTTAATTTTAGTCATCCATATTTCAACTGTCTCATAAGATGCTAATAAATTTAATGGGGATTTTTATTACTATTGAATAGGGAAAGGTAGCTGAACACTCTACTATAAAAAGATGTTTTTTTTTTTTAACTATGTTTTATGTAAGAAAAATACTACCTGTTCCATAGTATATTTAATGTACAAAATATGTATGAAAATATAACAAATATTATGGAACAGAGATACAATATATTTTTCAAAATCCAAATAAATAAGTGAATTAATCATCAAATCATCAGATTTTTAATGAATACTTTATTTCTATAATGACAACTGGAAGATTTTTACTTACAGAGTTCACATTTTATTTTTGTACACAGATTTCAATAATGGTGTAATTGAAGTTAGGGTTGAATGAAAAAATATGGACATTAAGACAGTATTTTAAGTATGGAAGTTAAATTTTGTTTACATCTTTATTTAATAACATTAGAAAACCAATCTCCCACTTCATGTACAGATATTATAAAAATACTGCTTTGAGTTCACACAAGTAATTTTTCTTTTTATACAATTTTATTTGGATATATTTTGGGTTTATCTATGCAAAATATATCCAAGTTGCATTTGGTCTACACTATGAATGAAAACAGTGATATGTTTTGTGTATTACTAATCCATGGGCACTGGGTTTAATATATATTTTAAAAGAATATATTTAGGCAGCAATATTTCAATTTGTTTTATCAGACAAGGAATATATGTTAAACCTTTTGCTGGGTTTCTCCAAATAAGTCATTCGATGTTTGGTGGAAACTTGTAAAGAAATAAAATTGTGTGTAATGCAGTGGCGTAGCTAGGGGGGGCGGGGGGCGCGGACCGCCCCGGGTGCCAGCACAGGAGGGGTGACACAATGTCACCCCCAACAAAATTTTTCAACCAGGGTAAGGCGACAAAAATAGTCTGAAAACAGTGGTGGAGTCACAGGGTTTCGCAGACGGGCATATGACCACACCAGAAATAATTTATGACCCCCAGTTTTGTCCCCCTGTCAGAAATTTTCTAATAAATTGTCGAGAAATTTGTGAGTAGGAAAAATAGCAATGTTTTCAGCTTTCATGTGTTTCAGTTGCTACAATCTTGGTTACTAACAAGAGACATTGTTGTAACATTTTATTGGATGATATGGTGTTTTAACTCTGCATCATTAATATAACAACAAAGCGAAATATGAAGCCAAAAGTGCAATGATTTCAGTCTTGCCTGTGTATCAAGTCGCTGAGATACAATTTTCCATTGAGTGAGCGATATACTTTTGAATATATCTACTAGTGTTGGGACGATTAATCGGAATCGAGAATCGGAAAAATTGGAACTTTTTGGGGTATCAGAAAAATTTGTGCCTATTTTCCGATTCCAAGAACGATTCTTTTAAATTTTTAACTTAATTTTCCATTATTGGTAGTAATGATAAATATTTATTGTTTTTAAATTATCACTAAAACTAAAATCATAATAACATCAAAATACGATGTAAATTTATTTTACTTGTATAAAGAAAAACAAAAAAATAAACTTTGCATAAATTTTCTAGGTAACCTTTAAAAGAATGCAGTTAATTTACAATTCCGAAAAATGCTTAAAAATTAAATAGAACATTTTTGTCAAGAAAAATACATTCAAACATCATTGATAATTAAATGGTACCCAGAAAATGATGCAAGGAAAATTGGACACCGGAAAATTAGCAACAGAAAATTACGTCAACCATGAGCCAGTCAAGACTGTCGGATCTGGCTGTGCTGTCCATTGAAAACGAGTTTACAAGACAAACAGATTTTGACGATGTCATTGACCAGTTTGCCACAATGAAAATAAGAAAACATTCATTCTAAGACCATAGTATCGAATGTCATTATTTTGTGTATTGCTGTGTTTTGTATTTAGTTGTTCTGAAAGTGAACAGTTGCATTTTAAAAATCTTTTGATTTGAACTGATTATTTTGTGGTATTGGATTTTGTCTTGGATCATACATGTAAACAGTAATGTACCAGTCAGTAGAGTAAAGTAGAGGTAGAGCATGTATGAAAATTTAGCTACAGCTAATCATTCAGCATAGGGTGAATTGGGGTCATTGGGGTGACATTTGAGTGGACCGCCCCAGGTGACGTTTACTCTAGCTACGCCACTGGTGTAATGTCCCAAATACTTTTGACCATTGCATTTTGAAGGAAAGAAGCTATAAGCCAAGAGATAGCCAGTGGAGTATTTATGCGGTTAATGGTCCAGAGTCTGAAATGAACATGGGTTCACATGCCATCCTGGTGGAATAAGTTAGAGTTTCCCATGACTAAAACTATTGTTCAAAGGCATTTTGACACATGCAGGGTATGATTAAAACAAATTTTATTGATGGTCAGTTGTCATAGCTTGATACAAAGAGCCCCCCACCATTTTTAATTGCTTTTTGCAGTTGGATTGGCATAATACTGTTGTAATGTCATCCATAACCTGGTAATTAGGAGAAGCTGTAGGAATATTATTATTATTATTATAAATAAATAAAAATAAAATATAAAATAATAATGAAAATTATAAATAAAATAAAACAATAACATAAAAATGTTGTATAAAATAAATTAAATAAAAATTTAAAATAATGAAAATACTGCCACCATATAATAAAAACTATTCCTGCTGGAAATATGGACATCCTGCCAAAAGACATTAAATTCAATCTTCTCCACAAACCTTGGTATGGGTAAAAAATGTGTAACTTCTCTCTGTGATATGGCTTGTAATAGTACAGAGTAAATTCTCCCTTTTATAACATGTACCATGAAACAATTGTAATCTAAAAAATACACACACCAATACACAAAAATATAAATAAATTGTATGAAATTAACATACAATTTACTATACTTTCCAGTTATTTTGTGTATGTTTTATTTTGTGTCAAGTTTTCTTTTATCTCTGTCAACACAAAACTAATTTCTGCTGCTCTGATGTGAACATTTTGGTGACTGTCGACATGTATAAGAAAAACATACTACCATCCACAAGGCACTATAGACTTGTTTTGAATGTTTATATACATGACACTGCTCAGAGAAGTAACAGGCCAATCTTTTTGAGGGAAATGTCATGATACGACCAAGATATGTTGATGTCTTTTTAGCAACAGGGACACACTTTTCCAAAAGACAAGAGGATTGCTATGCAAAATTTGTCTTTTGAAAAGTAGGTTTTTTTGTAGAGAAATATTGTTAGTAACCACAAAGTTGAGAGTATACGGGTTACTCCATGTAGTCTGTCATGATGCCCACTAGATGGCACTATATTCAGGATTATATAAGGAAGGCCTATAAACAGTCTTGCTCTCTCTGCACTGATATGGAGTAGTGACAACACAAGATGTGTTTAAATCACCAGAGATTTCTCCCCCTCAGCAAAGTGATTAGTTGATTTCAAATAAAACCACATATACACTCACACTACAGCTAACAGTGGATTGATGTCTTTTGATGGAAAGAGCTTTCAGAATTTTAAATCACTTTTGCAGTCAGATTGGCTGAATATTATAGATGAAAATTAGAAGAGGTAACATGAATTTGTGTTTACATATGACACTTTGTTTAGAGAGAACAATACTGTGATTTAACCAATATATGTTGATCTCCTTTTTTCATTATCAATGGAGACTCAGTCTCTTAAAAGAATTGGTATACCCTCAATTGTTTACAAAGTTTTTTTGTGAAGTGTTGTTAGCAATAATAAAGATTAGGAGTTTTTAATTTATTTTAGTATATAATGAATCTTAGGCAATTTCTTCTATCTACAGGAGTCTATGGATTATATTTTTTTTATTGCTTTTTCATCTTTTATGTAATTGGAGTACATCTTGTTATATTAAAATAAGTTAATAGTATTTACGTAGCAGCTTAAATCGGGTTTATTATATAAGTCACTTTTCGTAAAAAATAATCTTATTTGCTCATTGGCAGCATGATCGGGAATGTCATTATTAAATGTTTAATATTCAATCATTTTTTATAGAATATTGTAGTAGTTATCCTAAACTAACCTAGTATACAATGTGAAAATATGTCCAAATAGTGAAATTTATTTTCATTTAAACTACTGATATCTCATTTATTATTGAGGTTATTTTGATAAAATTAGTATGTAAAGAAAATTTAATCTTTTCTCTTTCTAATGATACAATTCACTTTCATGTGTAATTATTAGTTGTTATTCCACATCTCTTTAAATTAGGTCACTATTTAAATAATGTTCTGCATTTTTTTCACATTTTCAAAGTTGACAATTTCATAGTTGTGTTTTTAAAACATTGCACTTTGAATTGTCTCCCTCCCCTACACATATCAAAATAATCCCATCTTAAAGAAAAAGGGAGGCACATCAATTTGGTGATCTAACCATAAGATTTGAAATTATCTTTCACAAAAGATGTCTAAGTTGAAAACTTTAGTGGACAAAAGACCAGAGAAATTCAATTCTTAAAAAAAATTTTAAATTACACCTTCTTGCAATGCAATGTCTCATCTTTAATAATCAGTTAGCTTCATATTTCTGTGCCCATAGAACTCAAAGCACAAATGAATCAAAAAGAGGGTATACTGCACTCCTTTCATTCAAAACCATTGGGTCTGATGCATCAAAATTTGTATTGCTGACCGAGTGAATGAACATCGCCAGCTGAAACTCAATTTTAAATCAAACTTGTTTCATTGATGGATATTACACAATTTAAATATTTGTCTTATATTTTCTTTAATGATACATTTTTTAAATAGGAACTGCTACAAACCTAAAACAAAATTTACATAAAAAGTAAAAATCCCATTCTAAATTTAAATGTTAAATTTGAAGTTAAATTTTGGTTTTATGTGAAAATAATATCCTAAAGCTAATCCATATTAAAAGAAAATTTAATTTTTGTATGTAATTAAAGTTTAGTTATTTTTAAAACATTCAAACATTTTCTTGTCCCTCATAGACTCATCAAATGACCATTACAAACAAAAAATGTAAACAACAAATTTAAAAATTTCTTGAAAATCCAATATTTATCCAACAAGTATATTTTGATGTCATTTAGTAAATTTAAGGATTAATTAACTGGATTTTGTAAATGTAATGTTTACTTTTTACTTAAGACCTAATGAAAATAATGTTTATTTATGCACAGTAGCCTGTGGGTTCAAAGGTTAAACACAAAATCTGTAAAATGACACTCCACCCTGACTTAAAAAGTGTATGAAAAATTAAAAATAAACATTAAAGAAATATGAAACACTGGCAGTGCAATAATCAAGAAATTGATATTTATGTTTAAAAATAAATTATCTTAAATCTTATATAACCAATAGTTTAAGAATATACTTTTTTTATTCTATACACTTTTATTAAACTAAGTAGAATAATCTTATTTTTTTTATACATTAGAAGTAGTTATTTGTTTTTAGTTAAATGATACTTCATTGTTTTTCTTTTAATATTTTCTTACATATGTCATGCTATAAAATATATAATTACACCCAATTTAAGAAAATGTATCAAAATAACAGAGTTGCTACTAAGAAAAGAAAATGAGCAAAATTGGTAGAGTTACAGAATTGAAACATTTATTGATTGCATTCACAGAGTTCTTTCTTAATTATTCATTGACATCCAAAGATGATTTCGTTTTTGTATATCTGTACAAAAAATAATGTAAGAGTTACTAAAAGGAAAAAATAAAATTCTTTTAAAAACAGTTCACACTCGAACATTAAACTATACATTTATTGATTTTTCAAACATATCTTTATTTAATAAAAGAAACTCTTGTGTTGAACAGCAATGGGATGAATTTCAAAATCGCACTTAAAAATTACAAGTAATTTTTAAAATTGCAGTATAATATTACTCCTACTTTTACATTGGCTAAGTTGTTTGTATTATTTATTTATCCAGTGTTGTAATCAAAATTTTAGTTCCAACCAAAGGCAGAAATAATTATTTATGATGGCCTTTGTTGTATGATATTGCACAAATGGCATCAACATTTGTCTTTAGATGAAACTGATATAATAAAATTTTCAAGAGATGACAGAATATGGAGTGTTCCAGGAATATTGGCTATAGCAGAGGCCTATGAACAAATTCAAACTGCAAAGCATCATTAGAAGAGGAACTGCACGAGGACCATTCCAGAACTGTTTCATCAGTTCAAATAAATGTATTTTTATTCATTTCAGTGTTATTAGCTTGAAGATAAATGAGTTTAAAGCTTTACAATAAACATTTGTTTGAAGGATTGACTAATGATTCATTTTATGAAACAAATTTCTAAGTTTTTTTTAAGCATGACTGCCCCTTTTTGATAAGTTAAAAATTGCATTTTATTCCAAAATTAGATAGATGTATAAGAAAAGGTATTCATATTACATAGAAAATCCCCGTTTTATTGAATTCCTCATACCAAACTTAGTAGAGTTTTGAAGTTTCAGGCATGTACCACAAATGGATATTTTTTTATGACAAGTTCAGGATAGTATACTTTTGACCTGTTTTAGACCTACTGTCAAATTGCACTTATGGCTGTTTTTTTTTACATGGTGTACTTATGAGATTTTTTTTTTATTGATGTACTACTGAAAAAAATAGCTTCATCTCTGTTGTGCTATGAATCATAGCAAGAAATTGTAAGCCATCAACTGTTGAAATGAAGCTTATATGAACAGTTGCGCTTCTTTGTCTTGTGTTAACTACTGTCATATGCCCTACTCGATGAATAATTTGTAATGCAATCATACGCCGACCAGGAGATATATACATTATCACGTCTATGGAGAGATACGGGCTATCTCTCCCACACCATGACAAATGGACAATTAGTAAACAAAAATATTTTAAAGAACACTGTTCGATTGGGATAATCAAACAGTAATCTTTTCCCAGGTTCGCTTCGGTTTTAACACAAATACTGATCCACAATTCAAAGATGAACAATAAGGTGTAATAAATTTTGGTATAAGAATTTTTATATATACATATACACAAGATATTAAAATAAAATAAAAATATAAGCATGAGTAAAGCCTCCGACGACCTGAACCTCAAGACTTATGTTGACATACCAAACTATGCCCAATCCAAGTGGATTTGACTGAACCCAAATGGATTAGAAAAAAAATAAGTATGAATAACTATGAATGCAGAAATCAAACGCATAACAAAAAAAAAAAAAAAAAAAAATTGGATAGGATTTATATATTACTATTTTGACATGTGGAAAGGTGTTTGTGAGAACATAAAATTTATGGATGCATGTGTATCTTTCTAACATGGGTCCAAAATATATAGTTACTTTTCTTTATATTCAGTTCTCTCTCTTACTCATTGTCCTTTCTTTTCTCTCTCACATTTCTTTTCTTTACACAAATCCAATTTCCCACACGGTCTGGCTGCAACAGAGATATATACTTTCTCCTCCTCTCTGGTTTCTCTTTACTTTCTTCAAACACAGGCTCTATTCTCAGGGTACAAATTTCCTTGTGTCTTCTGTGATAAATAACTTGATTTATCTTCTTCAATCTGGAGTTAACGAACAGAAATATACATCCTTATATTTCTTATCCAGAGTTGCTTATGAGGAATCGGACAAGTTCCATTATTACCAAAATGAGTCTCATCTTTCCGTTCATAAGTTATCAGCACTTCGATTTTGTGTCTTGCTCCTTCAAAGACAAGACAGCAACTGACTTCCAAGTAATTTTCCATTTCCCATGTGTCCTGCATTTTGGTGTGAATTCCAGTTCCTGCTGCTTCACGACCTTACGTCAGTCCCCTGTCTAGATTCTGTCTAGATATCTGTTGCTACAGGTAATTGGGTCAGTCAACCTCTTGACTTGGTTCCCCAAAATGTCTCAAGACTCCCACGTGATCTCTTCCGTTGTCAGGTGGAGATTAACCTTAATATATGCGTGTATGGGCTATCTGCATTCGTAACACTATCTAGTTTTAGAGAATACAATTTTTCTCCAATGTTTATGCTGGCTTGATCTATTAATTATTGATTTCACTAGTATCATACTTCTTTTACTTCAAGATTACCTAATATGACATTACATTTATAATGATTTCTAACTAATCTGAAACTTACATCTTCAGTTTTACACTCTTGAAACTAGCTTTTAATCCAATAGTGCACAAGATGGAAAAAAGACAAACTTTGAATGGTCATAACTTCATTTCTAATTGAGCTACCAAAATAAATTTGATACCATTTTTTTTTAATGTTTTGTCACATTCTCTATGCCCGTAAACTTTGACCTTGGTGTCCATAAAAAATGGAATGTCAAAAAAGGACAGTTTTTCCCCTTGACACTGCTGTTATTTTAACTACCTTCACTCCTCGGTAATGTTTATTGTTTTAAAAAGCAATGATTAGAATTATAATATGACCTAAATATATGAAAGTGAATTGATTTTTTTTTTTTACATTACAGTTCTGTAGCAGGAATAATAACTTACCATTTCAGCAGAGGAAGAGAACCTTGTTGTGTCTTGCCTGCCTGGATCGAACTCACATCCTTCGTAATGCAGAAAACATGGTTTAAATATAATGTAGGACACATGGTTGATTCAGGCACTCAGATGTACAAAAACTGTGTGAGCTCTGAGGTAGATAAATAGACAGGCCAATAGTCAGTGTGGGGGGTGTCTAGTGTAGCAGATTGCAGTGTTGGAATTTGTGAGTTGTGAATTTGAAAAAGATTTCCTGCATCAATCCTCACAAGAGAGAAGGTAGCGGTGTTATTGTTACCAACCAGTTTACAGGTTTACCCTGTACAATGCCTGGGGGCCACTCAAGGTAGAGGGTTATGTTAAGGGGTAGTTTATATGGATAGGAGAGGGAAGTACTGGTTAACTTTAGACTTGAACAGATTAAGATTGTAGTGATCAGAGAAACATCCTCTAGGGAGTCTGTTCCACAGGGCAGTGGTTTGTAGGAAGAAGCTGCTTGAGTAGAACTTACTTCACTTCAATGGAATATGGAGGGAATGAGGGTGATTTGCTAAAATGTAAGTGGCATGGCAGATACTAGGCCTAAAGGTTAAATCTGGTGGAACCTTCTTGAGAATTGACAACAAAAATATTAAACACTATTGTTTATTACAAGAATAATAATATATTTACAACAATCTAAGAAATAATACAATTAAAACTAATGCAATGCAATATTTATCATTTACCAGTTAATAAATAAATAAATAAATAAGAAAACAGTTTTTTATTCATAAATTTATAAACATTTACTAAATTATTAAAATATGTAAACCAAGTATAAGGAAATTTTTATTTACCATTTTATAAAGTTTGAATCAATTGCCAATTAGCTAATGTTTGGCAAACCATTCCAATAAATAATATAGTAAATAAAGTTATTTTTGTTGTCAATTCTCAAGAACAAAGGAAATGTATAAATTCACTTTCACATGTTTAGGTTTTATTAAAATTCTAATCATTGCTTCTTAAAACAAACATTGCTGAGGAGTGAAGGTAGTTAAAATAATAGCAATGTCAAGGGGAAAACCATCCTTTTGACACACTGTTTTTGCAAGCATGAAGATCCAAGTTTGCAATGATATATTGAAAATAAAATTTTACTAATTGTAGTAGAGGAAGAGATTAATTTAGCACAAATTAACACTTTTTTTATTTTATTTTATGACTGCTTTCTTGTAAAGGCATTCACTTTCATAGTTAAGGCAGTAGCAGTTCATACTAGTAGGATTTTTTGTATGTTGAACAGAAGTTCTGATGATGATTATTGATGAGGATATGGATTTTTTTTACCAACATTTTAATCATAGTATAATATTTGTTTTTTTTATTACTTTTTCTTTATCTTATTTCATTTGTTTTTTTTTATCACAACTCGCAGACAATAATTCTACAAGCAACACAGATGAGAAATAAAGAATAAGCTTCCATTCAGCAAACTCAAAAGACTTCCTTGCAACAGTGCCTTACTGGTTAGGCAACAGAGACCTTTTTGGTTGCAGACATTCAAATACAATATGGTCATTTTTACCTCTGACTATCTGGGAAAAATGGCAATATATTGAGTAGCTAGGAAAAAAAGAAAAAAAGGAATGTCTACATGGTTAGATTTCAATGACTATGGCTTAACCAGTAAGACAGCTGTTGCAATGAGATGGCCTTCTTAAAGAAAAGGGATGCATGTCAAAATTTTCCCCAGATTTTTCTTTGTAGAATTAGAATTACTATAATAAGCAACTGAAATACGATGAATGAAAACAACGATAAAAGAATGATAATTAATTGCTTCACCTAAAATTTATTTTAAAAAAGTGATAGTATCAGAAATACAATAAATATGTTTAATAAGAAGTTTATGTTTGTGGATCAATTTCTCAAGATTTATTGGAAGACATTTTTTTTTCTTCTTAAAAGCTAGAAAAGATATTTTGAATATTTATTAAATTATAAATGAAGATGCAAAGTAGTCCAAGAATTATCAGTAAAAACAGAATTGACAAGCTGTGTCTGAATTTTGGCTAAGTGTAATTCACTTAAGCCAGGCATGAATCTGCTTTTCCTTTTAATCTCATAATTGTCCAAAGAACTTTGACTCTGAGGAGCACAGGGGCTAATTGTGTAGTTGAAAATGTTTCGTGTCACCTGCAGATGGTGAGAGCTGCTGCATTCTTACTGAAAGAAACCATCTTGAGCAAGAAATATGACAAGCATAAAAAAAGGTAAAAATATACTACAACAAGACCCGAATATATCACATGCCAAAATAGACTAGAAGTTCACTTGTGGTCCTTGCAAACTAATGGAACATAACTCACACCATTAGAGAGCCACTACTTGTACAGCAGTCTTCAAATATACTGCATCCATAGCCTCATGTGTGATACTATGGACCCCCATGTACAAAGGTAAGAAGTGGTTTTATCTTGATCTCAAGTGTTTCTGTTTGAGGGACCAGTGGTTCCTTTTGAAGTTCGGTCTTCTAAGTGGCATCCACTTTCACTGAAGGGGAATGGGGAGTAAAGGAGTGAATGGGAGGTTTTTTTTTGTTTTTGTTTTTTTTTTAGATTAATGGGGAACAAAACTGGAAATAGGGTACATCTAGGGGTGCTGGTCTATATTAACAGTTATAATTAGGACTGGGAAGAGTTCTGGTCTGCCCTTGGCAGAAGATGGATTTGTCCATTTTGTGCTCCCTGTGACATCCATTCCTATGCCAACCACTATGTTGGAATGAGTAAATGAGCAAGGAGTTGATAGGTGGAGAGAGAGAGAGAGAGCTGACATAGCAGAAGTTGTCCCAGGTATCACCCAGCTGCTACCTACCCACTTGGATGAGAAGGTGAAGCCTTGCATAAAACATCTACATATGAGAAACAGGGTTGACATTCTTATTTCTCATAGTGGCATTTGTCTTTCATAGTCTTTCCTTGGGGGCATGCAGTAGGCACTTTTCCAGCTTTTAGTACCCGTCAATAAGATTGAGAATCAGAATGCAATGTGGGATAATCATTGACCAGTTGGTGATAAGCTTCAGTGAGGGTTGCATTGTCTATTTACACATTTAGTATCCTTTAAATAGAAAGTTAACCATCTGCCTGGAAACAATTTGTCAGATCAGATAACACAGCACTAGTTTTAAAATCAAAGAATACTGTTTGGTTGGATAATTAAATGAAGACTATACTCACTGCTACTGTGATATTATCTGGCCCAAGTGTAGCCAGTGTCATAGTAATCTTGCTGGGTGACAACTACAAAACCTTTTATAGAATGCAATAGATGCTGTACAAATGGATTTAGTAGTCCCAATGTTAAATTGGGATGTGATTTGATGCAATGTTCCTCTTTCATGATCTAATGCCAATGTTTCCTGGCCCAGGGGAAGCACAGTAGCTAATGTCATATTCATGCTACACTTGTTGGCTGACAACTAAAAACTCTTTATGGAATACAGCAGATGTTGTACGGTGCATTGACTAATAGTTTCAGTGACACCAATGTTGAATTGGAATGAGAGTTGATGCAATGTTTCTCTTTATTAAGTAGTTACCACACTGGCAGTTCTGCTTTTGCATCACTTGTGAGCACCTGCAGTTTTCACATGTCATTAATGTCTGTCAAGAATTTACATTTTCCTTGTAAACCCTTGCTACTGTTGATGGAGAAAACCTCAGAGTTGATATCATAGAGAGAACACTCTCTTTTGGGTCCTAACAATCATTCTGCAGTTAAACTTTTAAATGCTGTTTAGTGTCTCATGGCTGCCACAGCTACACTATCTCTTTACCTATTATGCCATACATATTTCATCCCGCTGAATCAATTTTCACATGGAGAAAGGTAAAACTGTTAACTGTATTGTCTATTTTTTTTCATAATTCAGTTCATTAAATGATCAACTCTTTGAATTCATATTATATTCATCATTGGTTCACATGCTAAATGCATTATTGAAATTTTGGCACCAGCTGACTTGTGATATGTTTTTAGCATGTGTCACTATTTAAGTAATCATTAGAGTGAAAGAAAGTTTTCCCAGATATGTTCAATAAATTCCATCTGTGATATCATGAATTACATGAACACATATTCAACGTGTTCAATATGACAGCTTATGTAGGTATAACTAGGTTAGGATAAGTAAAGTAATAATAAGTCAATAAATAAACAAAAACATAAATTTGTCATTGTGAAACATTGTTGTAACCTAGGGAAGGTTACTGAATAGAATAATCACATGAGGGTTGGTAATGAACGATAATTCTTAGGACAAGAACAACACATATACAATCTGCCAGTCGTGCATAGAAGTAGTCAACTGCTAGAAGTGAGTCAAGTGAATTCCACAATGAATCTGCACATCAACATACAGTATTTACTACTGTATTTATGTGAATGGGGACATACCCATTATTATCTGTAGCTACAACAACATGCAATTTGAAAAATATGATTTTTTTTTTTTAAGTGAATTGCTGAAAACAGATATTACACTTTAATCATAGGCTAAAGCTAAAAATGAGTACTTTGCAAAGTTATTAAAACTATCATTTTCCTACATTGTTTTTTAATCTCAACATTCTTAAAAAAAACTGTCTAATGATTTAATTCTAATGCTGAATATTTTGAACTTAACTTCCACATTTGATTAAATTTTGTATAAAGGTGTAGGATAGGTTGGGGTTTGGATTTTGCTATCTTTTACAAGATAACAAAAGACTATTTACAAATGAGTGCTTGTTGGTACTGCTACCTGATTTCCACCTCAACTATTTTGTGCACATGTAGACAACAAAAGTAACTAACAGTAAAAAGCAGTTTTTCAAATCATCAGTATAGCATTTTCCAATATTCTTAAAATAAACTTAAAAAAAAATTCATTACCTTTATTTTAATAATCTTATGTTTACTTTTTCTTTATTTTTCAAATGACCCTTGTTTTTTAAAATGAGGTTTAAGCTGAATTGTAGTAATGATAAAAATTAACTCTTTATAAAATTTTTAATTTAAAAGTTTATTAGTTCTGTTCCATAATTCTTATATTTATTGTAGGAAATAATATGTAGGAAAATGTAGCAACTATTATGGGATAGAGATATTTTCACATAGCTTTCAGTTATTTAAGATTAAATATGATAAAAATGATACATTTATATGTTAAATATAATTATCATAACAGAGTTACTAAGTGAATTGATAACAATGCTCCATTAAATAAAGTCAATTGCACTAACTCTGTTGTCTTGTTTTCTTTCAAAGAAATTTACCAACCTTGGAACTTCATGCCTGCAAAAAAAATAGAATGTCAAAAGGATGTTTTTTTCCACTTGACACTGGTATTATTTTAACTATCTTCACTCCTTGACAATGATTATTGTTTTAAAAAGCAATTGTAATAAAACCTAAACATATGATAAAAGTGAATTTATACATTTCTTTTTTTTATTCTTATGAATTGATAACAAAAATATTAAACATTATTTATTTATTAGATTGTTTATTTACAAGAATAATTTTATATTTACAACATTCTAAGAAGTTAAAAACTAATACAATGAAATATTTATTATTTACCACATCATACAGAAATAAATATGAAGACAATTTTTTATTCATAAATTTATAAAAATTTACTATATAATTAAAATATATGAACCAATTATAAGGAAATCATTATTTACCATTTTATAAAGTTTGAATTGATTGGCAATTAGTCAACCATTCCAATAAAGAATCTCATAAATAAATAAGTAGTAAATATACAATCTAATAAATAAATAGTATTTATTATTTTTGTAGTTAATTCTCAAGAACAAAGAAAATGTATAAATTCACTTTCATGTGTTTAGGTTTTATTACAATTGTAATCATCACTTTTTAAAACAATAAACATTGCTGAGGAGTGAAGGTAGTTAAAATAATAGTGATGTCAAGGGAAAAAAATATTATTTTGACACTGTTTTTTTTGTGAACAGGAAATTCATCCATCAAATTTATCAAAAACTATTTATTACAAAATAACATTGTGAAAATCTAAAAAGTAAAAAATTAAATATATCAAAATTAGAACTTAAAAATCCTTTTATTAAAATATATTTTACCAAGAATGTATGTTTCTATTATTATTTTATATTTTTTGCCACTATTTATACTAGATTCATTTTGATGGGTCTAATCTGATCAATTTAGGTGAATGGTTAGATAATAAAGAATTAAAAGATAGCTACCCTCACCTTGAACAAAAAGTAAAACTTCATTTGTTGAGAATACAAAAAGTGACATCAGAGGCAATATTTTATGACAAAAAAAAAAAATGAAATAAAAAAAAAAAAAATGAAATAAAAAAAAAAAAAGAAAACTTTCTCAAAGCTTTTGTTTAACAGACAAATTCTGACTTGGTCAGTTTGTCCCCCAAAACCTGCTCCAACCTGTTTTTTTAACTTTTCAAACAACCTCTTATAGCAGTGAGTCAAAGATTAAGTTTGTGAATGATGATCTGATCAAATAAACATGCTCAGATCTACCATTGCTCTGCCCTATCGGAGTTAATTTAAGATATTAATAGATCAGACTTTTCACATTGATTTTTCTGTAGTTTTCAGTCTTTAGCTCAATACCAGTTTAACTATAAACTTTGAAAATTATATACATCAGTGATTTTCCAATGAGAAGATGCATTTTTTTTAATATCAAGTGTTTAGGTCATTAGTATCTGATTTATGCACTCAAAAAAAAAAGAAAGAAAAAAAACAAAAAAAAGAAAAAAACACAAAGAAAAAACACCCAAGTTTTGTTTTGGCTTAGGTTTTTATGTTTCTATGACATCTGGAAGTTCTTTATAGCTAGAAATGTACAAAAGAATACATTCCTTGTTTACACATGAACTTTCATGATGAGGCTTTTAATTTTTTTTTAAGGATTTTAATGGCAATGCTAAAATCAGCTGTTTCTTTACAAGGAAACATTTAGCATTCATTGGTTGAACATTTATTACAGTTGGTTGAAATTAATAAAATCTTTTTCTTAAAACAGTTTTTCATGAAAACATGCTTCTCAAGTCCCCCCCTGTTGTTGCTTTTTCTAGTATTGGAGGTTTCCTTCTTAACCTTTTCTTTAAGGTCATGTAGAAAGTCAACATTCTGATTACATCTATTATATTCCCTTCTAGTTACAAGTGCTACAATAGCTGTATTCAAATGATTGTGGCTTTAGTTATTTGGTAATGCTCTTTGTAATTTTGTAATACCAGTTTACAGGGTGTGATGGGTAAATTGTCGGCATTTTATATATTTAATTTTGTTCATGCACATTGTTTTTGATTTTGTCAACTGTACAGTATAGTTGGGTCAGTTGGGCACCATCTGTGAGAAAAAGAACTCAATGATGCAATTCCCTCCATCAAAAATTTGAAAATGGCATACTCTGCTGTGCTGCTTGGAATTCATGCCAGAAGCTCCAATACGGACATTTTAGAGTGTTTGGGTATCAATCTAAGTGCAGAGGATTTGGAAAGAGATGAGTCTAATGGTGATTACGAAGGTATGGCAGAAGGTATCATGCTGATAAGAAAAGAACTCCTGAATTTGTTGATGAGGACCTCAGACTCAACATGGAAGCCTACATCAAGTACCTTGAGGAGGTAGTGCTGCCTTGGGTGAAGAGGGTAGCTGCTGGAAGATCCTATGTGTGGCAACAGGACACTGCACTATGTCACACAAGCAGGAGAACCCAGTCATGGCTGTCAGACAATTTCTGTGACCATATCATCCCTTACATCTACCCACCTAACTCTCCTGACTGCAACCCCCTTGATTATTATGTGTGGCACGCAATTGAGCAAGAAACCAACAAAACTCCCTGTAACACCAAAGATGAACTGAAGGCAAGTATTATTGCAACATTCATCAACTTAAACAAGGAGACTGTCCAGAAGAGTTGCAGGAGATGCTGAAGTCATCTGGAGGCTGTGGTTGAAACCAATGACAATTTTATTGAATAAATTTATTCTTTAGTATTTGAAGATATTTTTTTATAATTTTGGTAAATATATCTGTTAAAATGAGATAGCATTATTTTCATTTTCTGATGGAATGAATTGCATCATGGTGTTCTTTTCCTTACAGACAGTGCCCAACTGACCCTACTATACTGTACAGTTGACAAAATCAAAAACAACGTGCATGCATGAAATTAAAAATATATAATGGCACACCCTGTAGAGATAGATAGATGACTTGAGTTTTAAGGTTAATACTTTGGCTTTGAAGCAGCTTGTGGTGTTGGGACAAAAGTACCCCTACTACCTATCCAATGTTCAATTTCCTTATCTTCTATATTAAATTTGTTATAGCTGATCCATACACTGGTATTTGAAGTGTTTAAAGTTTGTTAATTCTACCTTCTGAACTTTTATGATAGATTCAGGATATATGCCATCACTACTCCCATTCCAGTTCCAGATCATATTTTTTGTTTTAGAAAGGTTTAACTTAAATCCTAGTTCTTGGAACACTTGGTAAAAATGTTGATTTCTTTTATTGAAAACCATTCTTATGCCAACTACAGACCTTATGCCATCAGCATAGCCTCCCCTTATTGTCAGTACATGGGCTTCTGAAGAGAAAACTACTTTTTTCAATAACACTTAAAACTTTAATTACTTCTGTTTGGCACATTCACATTACATAGATATTAAAAAAAAAAATTAATCTTTCAATCCTTGGATATTAAGATTGACTCTTGCCAAAGGATTATATATTTGCAGGAAAACTGTTTGAATTTTTAATTTTGTTATTTTATGAATTTTTGTTTTGCAGTTTTTTTAGATAATAAATACCAGTTCATGGGCCTATTGAGCATTAAGATCTCATGCTTGTAAGAGAGAAATTGGAATCTGCTAATTGGATGCCCTCCCCAGCCCCGTTGCTGTAAGAAGCATTAATGGAATTCCAGTGTCATGCGCCCAAATACTTCTTATCGACCCAATTTCAAAAGAATATAAAAAAAAGCTTCTAAGTAATAATTTGTTATTCAAAGAAAAGTTTCATAAATGTAACAAAAGAAACTTGCTTTGAACGAGGCCGATTAGAATGTGAATGAATTTCCAGTAACATCTGATACACCAAACAATTTATTTTTTATTAATATTCTGGTAATTTAGAGTAGAATTTAATGTAGGAGGCTTGGTTAGCAGCTTGGATTGAGGAATCGGAGAGCCGAGTTCAAATTCCAGTTGAGTTCATTACATTCACTTACATGCTAATACCCTTGGGAAAGGTATGACTATCTCTTCTCCCCCCAGCTATGGGTAAAATAGCAGGACAGACTAGGACCTAGCCTTGGGTGGCAATCAGTCTAAGAGAACAAAACTGAATTAAAACTGGATGGCACTATCCTAAAAATGTGAATACATGTGGCTGGGGACCACTTGTGAATCCAAATTCCCACTGAAAATCCCTATTAGCATGTCCTCGGATGCTGTGTTAAAAGAAACTCAATGTTCTATAGGGGCTGAGAGGAGCTAACTACTACTAAGAGGCAATATTTCAAACTGGAACTCTAGGTCATTGAAGCTACTCACAAAATACAGAAATTGAAAAGAAATTAGACCATATCTGATAGTACTGCCAAAAATTGGTTTAAGCATTTTAAAGCTGATGATCTGTCTCTTGAAATGAAGCCCTAAGTTGGACATCCATCAGTTGTCGATTATGAAGCTTTAAAAGACTAGGCAGACCCAACCATGAGCGCTGAAATTTTCAGAAGAAACATACCATATGTCAAAAACATTATAAAAGTATCAAAAAACATACAGGGGCTCCCAAGAGGATTAAGGAAAAAAACAAAACAAAAACACATGGAAATACTTCTGATACACTAATACATTATTGAAAATTGTTTTCCATTATATATAGAAGAGATACCTAAAAGGTACTTACTCAAATTCTTTAAGCTTGACAGATTTTCCATGTTCCACTTGGTTTTTGACAATTTTAAATCTGGCAAGGAAGATACATTTGCCATCTGTCCAAACCAATCCATGTTTTGGATGAATAGCTGTAATAAAAAATGATTAAGTGATTAGGAATTAGATTAAATTCTTTAAGTGGTGTTGGGGGGGGGAGTAATAAAAGTAATCCTGTTTAAAAGGCAGTATTATTCTTAGGTAAACTATGAGATTTTAAAGTTTAAGAATTAAATTAAAAATTTCATATTACTCTACAAATATAATCCTATCATATCATTCATAAGACTTCCTGAGCTTTTGAACAGGAGTAGAGGTTTATCTCTTGTTTCTTGTTTATGTTTGGGTTTGTGGTTCCTTCTGAAAAGTACTTCAACTCTATACTTTGAAAGTCTCTAGCTAAACTCTAAAATATTATTTACTATTTTTTTTCCTCAATAGGAGTAAAAATGTTCACCTATCTCCAGATTCACACTCCTCTCCAATTTTTGGAACAGGAGTAGAGGCTT
Organism: Acanthosepion pharaonis; assembly: GCA_903632075.3. Classification (NCBI taxonomy): domain Eukaryota; kingdom Metazoa; phylum Mollusca; class Cephalopoda; order Sepiida; family Sepiidae; genus Acanthosepion; species Acanthosepion pharaonis. Next base: position 2,058,746 of record CAHIKZ030003863.1, on the reverse strand, counting down.
ATCCCTTCTTTTGTTTAAAAGGAGATGAAAACCAAATTCTAAAGTATTTTATATTCTATTTCATTCCCAGTAGCTACTTGCATCTTAGTGGCATTATCACCTTGCTGGAGATGAATTGATTTAATGGATTTATTTAAAATACTAGCAAGGATATCCAGCAAGAAAAGTACTTACACAGTATAACAAATGAAAAAGTGATTATTTAAACTATACATGGAAAATAGTGGTTAGTAAAAAAAAATATTCTGATGAATAAAACAAAAGATATAGTCCTAAATGTTGACAGTTATTCTGGGTACACAAAATCAGTGCTTATCCTAATGGGCACCACTATGAATATATACACCCTTGTGCAAATTAATTGAAACAACTGCTTTAGTTTCCTTTCTTTCACCATTCGGTCAGTTTTAGATTCACTGGAGTGACAGGGTGTAATAGATATCTATTTTTCCCTCAGATTTAGTCATTTGCAGTGGTGTGCAGTAATATGAATCTATTTTTGGGGTGTATGATGAAATTTATTTGGCCTTGAAAAATATTGTGTCATCCGTGATTGCATAGAGATTTTTATCACACCCAGACACTATTGTCTCAATTGTCAATTATTTGTCCTACAACCAACGTCTGTGATGGACATTACTCCAAGGAAGCATACAAAAATTGTAAGACTACAGAAACACACTGGCAAGCCTTACCAGTGAGCAAATCAAAGTACTATTGACTGCCTGGAAAACTATCCCGATTTAAATCCAATTGAGAATTTGTGGTCAATCTGCAAGAGATGACTTCATGGAATGGATATATGAAATACTAACATGTGCACTGGGTCATGTCTCATTGGAAAAATATAAAAAAAATTAAATAACAGAATTATTTGTTTTGTTTCAATTAATTTGCAAGAGGGGGTATTGTTTGGTGATCTAATTATGGCAAAAGCAGTAAGAAGTCAGACTGAGGTCATCAATCTTAACAAATTGTCCTGCTGTCTTAGTGATGGTCACGGCAGAGCTGAGCCTCACTGGGGATTAAAGTTACTTGAATTAAAAATGCAAGACTATTGGAAATAAAGGGATCCTGGGAATAAAGGTATCCACTTTTTTTGTCTACTCTTGTTAAAAAAGTTGCCCTTCTAATAAATTAGAGAAACTATAGTGAGGAAGGTACCACTGAACAAATGTAAGAGTCAAGATGAGCATCTTTTAATAGAAACCTGTGAGAAGAGAAGAAACATCAGGCAGCTTAAGAGAATTGAGAAACTGAATTGGGCTCTGAACACCTTTAAAGAGATGAAAAGTACTTTGGAAATAAAAGTGATTCTCACTGTGCCTTATTTAACTGTAATATACAGAAAAATATTCATGAATATGAAAGGATTATGCTAAAAATAAGCAAACATAAGATTTGTAATTTATTCAATCAGACATTATATATATATATATATATATATATATATATATATATATATATATATATATATATGTGTGTGTGTGTGTGTGTGTGTGTATGTATCTTTGATCACCACCTAAGGAGATGCCTGAATTGGGGATCAAAAACAAATATGCATTCTTGTAGTGGTAAAATGTAAATATATATATATATATATATATATATATATATATATATATATTTATATATATATATATATATATATATGTGTGTGTGTGTGTGTGTATGTGTGACAATCTGCACTTGTACTGATTTGTTATATATAAACATGCACACCTATATGATCAATTCTCTCACTCACTATATAACTGCCATTTTAACACCAATGAAAGTCATAGAAATCTTTTTTTTTTTTTTTAACTTCCTTCATGGACTCCAAACTGTCTGAACCTTTTGAATGTCCATAATCCAAGATGAAAAGCATCATCTGACCGCAGGTGTCCTTTGGAAGAAGGATTGGTTTAATGTTTTTCACTTGGTTGATAATGAATGTGAAAAGACAGATTATCTTATGTCCTAGCCAGTTTCAGAAAAGAAGAGGACATTAGTCAACAAAAACTTGAAAACTGTGACTCAATTACAAGAAAGTACATCCTCAGATTTCCTTTCAGTATTTCTATAAATAAAAACTCACCAACATCAAATATGAATCAAACAATATTTATTATCAAAGTTCTTCTATGTGCTGTGTCCCTTCAGGACATAGGTGAGCATTCATATCCATAATTTCCTGTTCTTTGTAACACTTAATAAGTTTTGTCTTTTTGTTATCTCTTCTAAACCTTGAATACAATATGGGAACCAGTAATAAGGAGTGCCAGAGAAAAGCGATAATAACAGCAAAAAATTGCAATATGAGCACTGGTAAAAAAACAAAACAAAACAAATGGTTGCTGAAGACATTAGGTTTATAATACTCAGAAATTCATACACATATGTCCTCAAGGACACATGGCACAGTGGATAAAGGCATTAGTTAGATCCAGTGACATTGTATACTTTTAGAGACAAGTCCCATTTTTATCTTGCAGAATTGAACTTCTACAAAACTTTATTATTATTATTATTGAATAACATATTTACAAATTTTCTCTGTTGAAACTTTTTCATACTCGTCACATATTCATTTGAGAATTTGCATGTTCTTATCAAAGTTGTTTAAATGATAAATGTTGTGCAATTATCTTAATATTGCCTCTTTTTGTGATACTTTTGCAAACCAAACCATTTGTCTTCTATATGCTGTCCCTTCAGGACATGGGCAATCCTGGCTCTACAAAACTGCTCTCAGCAGTCCTTTTGCTAAAGCTTCAGCCCACTCCACCATCCATTCATACATGTTCATCAGGTAGATGACTTGCTGCCTGACCTCATATCTCTTGCCCTCAATATGCCTGTTGAGAGTCGTTTTCCAAGCCCACCTTCCTCATTATGTGTCCAAAGTATTTCAGCTATCTTTTCTTGATTCTGAGCATAAGTGTTCTTTTTGTTGCCATTTTCTTTAAGACTTCTTATTATCCTTCTGTAGAACCACATTTCTGTTGTCTCTAAATTGTCCAGCATTCTCTGATGCCATATATCACATAGCAATCCAGAAAATTAATAAAATTTTGCCAACATGCTTTGACCAGAAATTTAAATGAAATGTCAATTGTTATCCTGTCTCTTTGAATCCTGTTCTTTTATTGTCCTTGCTCCTTAATAATGTTTTCTTTTTCGTCATATTCTCACTCAACCCCTTTGCATTTTAATGGTTTTATCACCTCACTTGGAATAAAGTGATTTAAAAAAAAAAAGAAAAAAAAAAGTGGTTTCTTTGCTGATACACTTTCCTGTCTAAGGCCATGTTTGTACCTTTTATAGAAGATTTATTTTTAGTAAAACCATAAAAAGCTGAGGATGACTGATCAAAAACTTTCATGGCTATGTAAAATTGACCAATTTAGACCAAACCCCTAATCTGTTTCACTAGCCATAACTTTATTTTTTATATTTTGTTTTTTTATTTGTTGATGAGATCACCAGAACTTTTAAAAGGCGTGTATGGCTGATTGTTGTTAAGTCATTAAAATTTTTACTAATTTGTAAATTTTTATTGTATTCTCAGATTTTCATCCAACTTTACTCTATAATTTATAGTAATGGAAATTATTAAATATCTACCAAAGCTCAAAATGGACAGCTATGAAACACACATAAATTGTAATGAACAATAATCTCTCAAACACAGTAAATACAACATAGGTATCTTTAAAAAAAAGAAAAAAAGAAAAAAAAAATCTTTCTTGAAGATTCTATCTTAGTCTTATTTCCAAGCTAATAGATTAAATTTAATATTCCTAATGAGTAAAATACTTTGCTGTATTTCAAACAGAATTTGAATTGATTGGAATTTTTTTTTGATTATCAGTAAAATTGCTAAAATCGTTCATATTGACAAATTTGTCAACACAGCATAATTATCTTTATTAAAAATTCTTTCTGAAATTTTATTTGAGGAAGATTAACTGATTTAAAGTTTAACTGATCTATATTAAAACAAATTATTTTTTGGTTACAATATCACAGAAAAGCATTTTTTTAACATGAAGATGGGTGTTTTTAAGGTGTTGATACATCTATCGATAATCTGATGTGTGAGATTCATAAAAGGGGGGAAATAATTGTTGTAGAATAGTTAAATTACAAATACAACAAATGTATTTTCAATATTTTTTTTTTTTTTGAGACATTTTTTTTTTAACTACCCAGTAATCTTAAAAATTTTAAATATTTTAAGCATTCTAATATTTTATTGAATTTTAGATACTTTGGCTTTATAGTCTTATTTATAAAGATGCATGTTGAGGAAATGTAAGAAAATTATCAATAAATTTTAAATTTACAATAGTTACCACTCTTATTTTCTGATAATGTCATGTATGATTGTTTGTATTTACAAAGATCAACATTTCTCTAAAACTAGCTTAAAAGCCAAAAAAAAAAAAAAAAAAAAAAAAAAACTTGGGAATCCAAAATTTCAGGATTGCTGGTTCGGATCTGACCCTAAATGTTTTTAATTTGCTCACAGAGTTGGCCCAATTCCAACATGGTATGATAGGTTGGGCACTAAGAGTAAAGTTGAAAAAATGTGACACACTGACATTCATATTTATTATATAGAAGAATATCACTTTGACTAGTAAAATTAATACAGAATTTCAAAATTAAAAGTTTATAAATTATTCTAATTAAAATTTTTAAAATATGAAAACATGAAATTCTTGTATAAATTCATTATTCATCAAAAAGTTTTTCTTAAGACAATAGTGTGCACAACATATTTTATTTAGAAAAGCAGTTAAAAGCATTTCCAATTAAATAATGTCTTAGTTTTATTGCATTTTTTATTTTATGATTCAGAACAGAATTTTGTGTTTAAAGTCATCAAATTTGATGATTTAAATTTTCCAAAGAATTGTTCTTATAACTAATGTAGATATTAAGCACTAAAAAAAAATTTCTTGAAATGTCATAAAATCAAGAAAGTATGGGGTAACAAATATAAAAAATTTTTTTCCCTATATTTTCTAAAAAATTGAAACATTTAAAAAATAATTTAATTCATTTGCAAATAAGTCTTGAAAGTTTCATTAAAATCTGTCTGTCTTTCTTCTTAATAACAACAAAGATTTTGATGATAAAACTATTTTTATGTTATGTATATTTTTTCATTAGGTATATTTATATATATATATATATATATATATATATATATATATTTATATTTATATTTATATATGTATGTATGTATATAAAATGAGTGATGAAAAGTTTTCAGTTTAACCAAAAAGACCTTTTTTAAAAAAAAAGGTTCTGATATTTGGTCATGTGATCAAATTGTGGGAGAGGGACCAGGCCAAGAACTTTTATGCACCTCATATATTCACATCCATGAAAGAGACAATCTTTATACACACAACCTACATATATGCATAGACTTCACTCACACCATCTGTTCAGCACAGCATTGTTCTCATTCTTATAAATACACTCAGATTTACAATTCATATACTGGCATGCATAAACTTTATACACTCTGAATATAGGCTGCATATATTGTGAATGCACAATAACCATGCACCAAATTATATTTAAATGTTATTTTAAATGAATACTCATATTTGAATAGATGTTTATTTATTTATTTACATTTACCGGCCTGAATATTTGAGAAATCTTGTTAGAAAAATATGTGCCCTCTGGCTGGATTTAAACCTGTGCCCTTGTAGGGGAAACTGTCATTAGATTTGATGTGCCCTAAACTGCTCAGCCATGTAGAATCTCCTGGTCAAACAAAGGCCAAATAGTGCTTTTTAACACATATCTTCCCAATTTTTGAAATATACATATCTGCACTGTTTCATATCCTAACATAAACAAAGACAATTTTTAGGAAATGGATTAAATTTTGTAAGTCAAGTATAATATATCCTTTCTGATGCAAAACCAGGAATAATTTAATAACAATTTAAGCAAAACAAATAACTTCAGTTTCTCTTTTGCTTGTTGAAGAAAATTCACAAGCCAATTTTAATACTTCAACTAAAAGATGATTTTTTTTGCTCCTGATACTTGTCAAATAAGAAAATATTTGCTTACACATGAAAGAAGTTGCATCTTAGTGCCATAATCAAAAGAAAAAAAGAAGTCAGCATCTCCCTGTGAGGAAAGTAATATATTTTTTAAAAATTAAATTTCACCCAATGTAAGTAGAAAGTCAGTAAAAAAGATGGTGCTGAATGTGGTTTGATATGAATGAAAAGCAAGGGGAGTAAAAAAAAAAAAATAAAGATTAAGAGGAATGATAACAATTGACCCTTGAAGAGATCCGGACTGAAATGTTCAAGAAAGCAAAACACAAACACATGAGTCTTTTTCACAAAGTGACAATTCATGGAAAGCTTTTTAGTAGAACTTTTTTTCTCACATTTGGAACAAGGGAGAAATAAGGGTGATTTGATTTGATCGAAGTGCCAAGTCATGTCTTCACTGTAAAGGTCTGAACTAGTGGAACAATGTGTCAAGACAATATCGTCCTTTTTTATGTTTTACAACATGTTATCCTCATCTTCATTACCATATTCACAAGAGATACGCCAGCCTACTTGCAAACTGAACCCTTTATTTTGTCCACCAAAGTAGATTGTTCTAGTTCCACATGCCGTCCCTCTTCCAGATGTCTCAGTTATTTTCCTTTAACTCAACTCTCCAAGCTTTTTGGTTCACCACTGCTGTAGCTGGTATTGAACTGGATCTAACCAACGTCTGTATCCACTGGGCCATGTGTCCATGACGATATCTGTGTATGAATTTCTGAGACTTATAAACTCAATATCTCAGCAACTGATCTTTACCAGTGCTCATATTGCAATTTTTTTCATTATTATTATTATTGCATTTTTTTTTTTAATCAGAGCTTATATTGCAATTTTGTGTGTTATTCATTGCTATTCTGTAGCACTCCTTATTATTGGTTCCCATATTGTATTCATTTCTATGCTTGGTCTGCTCAGGAGATTCGTGGCCTAGCATATGTGCTGATTCCTTAAGTTTTTGTATTTTCCAATGATGTCCTATATCTATTATTTCAACCTCATCCCACCGGGCGTGGCATATACAGGACAACTAGAAGACCTCATTGCAAATAGTAGCTACAGCAAAGTAAAGAAAGATCCTACAATGAAAACAGAATGCAAACTCTCACAGATCCTAATCAAGAACAAGAACCACTTTGCACCTAAGTCATACAGGAATTTGTCACAGCATTACACCAAACTACCTCACATATACAGTCTCCCAAAAATTCACAAAGACAGTGTTCTGCTCAGGCTGATTGTTAGCTGCCAAGGCTGTGTGTGCCAGCCTCTGAGTTGCTTCCTAGTAGATGTAATTGATTCATTAATAGGAAAATAACCATTGTAGGTCCGGTACTGCACCCACTTTGTGAAAATAATTAAAGATGCTCCCAGCAATCCAACCAGATGGTGAGCCTGGATGTGGTGAGTTTGTTCACCAAGGTACCCATGGAGGAGGCACTCTCAGTAGTCAGGGACGGATCAGCCTCAGATTCATCCTTAGGAGAATGGACCAGTATACCAATAGATAACTGATGGAGATGCTGACTTTCTGTATGCAAACAACACATTTTGGTATGTGATCAGACATATATTAACAGGACGAGGGCTTAGCAATGAGCCTACCATTATCACCAGCAATGGCAAACCTATATATGGAATACTTTGAGGAAATGGCATTAGAAACTAGAGTCTAGAATACTATTTTCAGATTATGATTAAAAGCCTTTTCAGAGTCATGTGACATGTCATCAATACATAGACTGTATTGGAACATTTTCAATTTCTCATCTTTCTTGCCCTATGGTAATTGTACATGCTGACATTATTAGGCTCTCAGTAACTGTGTGACTTCCTTTTGTGTATAATAATTTCTAAAAAAACACTTCTTGAACCTTTTTATTGACAATGACTTTACTTATGAAAACTGCACTGTTTATTTTGAAGTTTCAATAGACTTAAAATAATCATCACTTATTTTTCAATTTTTTCATTTCTGCAATGGAAGAGGACAACTTGGATCCTCAGTCCATGTAATGCCCACTGATAATTACTTTTCAGTTTACAGACTTTTTTGTGTCCATTTTTACATAGAGGTTTATCAGAAAATTGCAACTTTTCATTCATAGTCTCATCAGAATTTTCTGGATGTTTTACTTTTAAACAAGTTTCCCATTACTAATCAGTTTGTTTTTTTTTTTATTTAAAAGCTTTGACCTATTGCTGAATTGGTACTTCAAAAACAGATTTTAGAGCTACATTTGCAAAAAGAAGGAACTAAATTTCAATTATAATAAATTTAAGAAACCACTTTATTTGCAAGTTCACAGCTGTAACAAACCAACAAACATTATCATTCCACACTTAATAGAGACTAATAGAAAGACTAAGAAATCCACATTACTCACAAACCATTGAGGGTCTGAGAGAAAAAGAATCAAAGTTTAAACAAGTTATGCACATCTTTGAACTCAAAGACACAAGAGACTAGCGACTAAGTGTCATGAATCCAGAGGCATTTTGATTAGCCCCACCTTCTTGTCACTTCTAACACAATATCAAAACAAAGCAGTTCCCAGCCTAATACCAAAGGCATTTACCTAAGGTGTAACTGACTTAAGATTGGTTTAGGGACAGAGAATAAGACAGCAAATTTAAATACTTTAATATGTTGTCAGTCTTCTTACAGCATCAATTACTGCTCAGAGTTTTGGTCATAATTTTAAAGAAAAATAAGTTAATGAATAGTAAACTCATTCTCTCTCACTTTCAAAATCACATCTGGAATGTTGACATTTTTCATGAATACCTTAGAAAATATGCACCAGTGTATGGCCAATAAATTTACAAATATCAAATTAAACACAAAAATGACATGCATTTGTATCTCTCCTTGATCAATCAGATTGTCAGGTGTCAATTCACCTCTGCCAGTCACAACATTGCACCAATTTCCTTCATGTTCTTGTCATTCATCTCCATGGAGGTCCCATCAGTTTCCTCATTTCCTCTTAATGGAGACCTTCCCAGTGTTTTTTTTTTTTTTTTTCAGCTTGCATAAGTGCCATTGGGCCACTTCACTAATCATTCATGAACCATGAAATGTGTGCAGAATATCTGAGCTTATTTTGATGGTATTCTGTAATGTTGACATTCTCCCCAGTTCTTTGCTTGATGTTGTGATCTTAAAAAAATCACTAACCTCTTTTGTTATCAGAGTGAGGTTTGGAAATTAGAGTTGACTTAGTTGTGAGAATATAACAAAAATAGTGAGAACCAAAGTGACATTTAACATGTTCAGCAACAAACAACAAATGTTTTAGCTAATTTATTTTTACTGTTAAGCATGTTAATTATATAAACATCCCCTTTTTAAAATTTGCATTCTGTCTCCATTTTGTCCTCTGCACACTGCTGTGACTAACACTTGCTTTCCAGTGATGCTTAAGTCTTTGAGGAATCCCTATTGTTTTGCATGCATCATTCAAAAGAAAAACATTAGCTTTGAAAGTATTAATGTATCAGTACACATACTGGAAAATATAACCTCTTTAAAAGTCCAGCAAGTTTGTTTGATGAAATTAAATTACATTCCTTTTATAAGAAATCATAGAAAGTGATGAAATATTCCCAAGACCCTGCCTAGATGTAAAAACTGGACAGACAAAACTTTCATATATTAAAACTGATTTACTTTCATCTTGCCAACACTTAAGTGTCTCTCAGATTTTATTTTTATGACCGTTTCTATATACTTTTCATCTTAGCTTCTTAAAAAGCCTAGTATAGTCATGTGTGATCATATACGATGTTGTCATGTATCAAAATCAATGGAGGTGTATAGGTGAATATTGATAATTACATTGGAAAAAAAAAAAAAAAAAATTGTACTGTTGTGCTTTAAAGGATAAATTCAAAGTAATATTACCTAATCGTAACTGACTTAACGCTCTTAGGCCATATTTATTTTTCATTTATATAATACAGTGAGACCTACAGTGCATTTTCTCTCTTCTTTTAATCGTCACCTCATGTGGTGGCAGTTTTCTAAGCATAGTTTAGATGTGGTACAAGGCAAAAATTATGGGGCACCCAGTAAGGATCAAACTCACTCTTCAGTCATAATTAATCTAGTGAGACAAGCATGCTTATCATTACACCATTCCAAAGTACCCCAAAAATGATTTTCTAAGCATAGCTTAGATGTGACAGATGGGTGAACGTATGGAGCATGCAGTGAAGATTAACCCACTACTCAGTCATAATTAATCTAATGAGACAAGCTTGCTGACCATTACACCACGTCAAAGTGTTCCTCATGACCTGGTGCAGAGGGCTGCAATAAGTTAATCAATTTTAACCATTGGTCATCGGCAAGAGCATTTGTTTGTAATGTTTATTTCAATGTCAGATGATTTGTAGCTTAATAAAAACTCTAAGTGAAAGAGCTTTTGTATATTGGTGAATGGTTTCTGCTAGATCAGTAAAGTTAAGCAGCATTGTACTTGTTAAGTACCAGATATATAACCAAGGTTACTGGCTTAAAGTGCTGATATAACCAAGTCAATACAAAATAATTTGTATAGCAGTTAAACAAGTAGCTATACTAATAAGTCCATAGCTTTATGATGAAAAAAAAGCATTTTAAACATATTTAGTTTTCAACATAATGTCTTTGTTTGCCAATGCACTTAATTCAGTAGTGAATATTAATCGTATAGAGCAAACATTATACAATGTGAATTTCAGCTTTAAATTCAGCTAATAACTGTAAGGCTGAAGACTTATTAATGTGCCCTTATAAGAGTTTATAGTCTACAAAATATAGACATATATGTGTAATTATATTGTTTAAAATTTGCTATATTTATGGAGAAAGTGTTCAATATTGGGGATAGTATATTTGTAGATGTAGACAGCATGGACAAAAAGAAATGAAGTAAAAAGTGAGTTTACTTAATCTAATCAAAGTTGAGTGGGAGGGTGGACAAGTGGGGAGTTGACCCGTGATTATTATAATGGGAGTGACTAAGTAACTTGTCATTCATGAAATTTTAATTTAATAGACAAATATAATTACCATAATTCAATGAAAATAAATGCCAATGGCTACAAATTCCAGACAAGAGAATCTAAAAAAGTGGTGCACAAGGTTTTACTTAAGCATGAATAGCAGAACTTAGA
>CAHIKZ030003863.1:2017500-2042500 GCA_903632075.3 Acanthosepion pharaonis | reverse complement strand
GCACCAAGTGAGGATCAAACTCACTGATCAGTCTTGATTAATCTGATATGGTAAGGCAAGCTTGCTCATCAATACACAATGTATTACTTACAAATGGTGTTTATAACATAAATGGAAACATTTAATTTACATAAATTCTAAAAGCATATTTTAATGTGTTATTTATTTTTAATGTAAATTTTTAAATTTGCTACATATTAGCAATGTTTCTCTTTCATAATCTTTTTTTAAATTCATTGTGTTTTTATAGAAAGGTTTATATCAACATTGTCATAATTAAGTTGTATGTTAACAGAAAAATAACGTATACATTTAAGGAAAATGTAAATAAACTTTATCTTTGAAAAATAATATTTTCTTGTTTTTTAGAAGCAAAATAAAAAAAATTATTTTCTTTTAAATATTAAAATTTTTAATGGACTTTTAGTTCAGGTAATATTAGCTACAATCTTATTTCCTTCAACGTTTGTAATAACTATTGTTGTCATCTGACATTTCATATTACTACAAAGTAGTCAAGGTGAACTGAAAAAAAATTTATGAAATTATCTAAAGTTAAAATCTATTTAATAAGATTTTCTTAAAACAGTACCAAATTATTTAAACATGAAAAAATAGTAAGTTATTAATCAATTGAATTTATTATTATTATTATGAATAGAAATATTATTTTGAACTATTACTAATAAAACATTACAGAATTATTTAAATGTACTAAGTTTTAATTTAATTTTAATTGTATTTAATTGACAAAAATTTGTAAATAAAATAAAAAGAACATTTTTTCAAATTTAATTGAAGAAAAAAATTATTTCAGTAAGGACACTAGTCTGTTGCCAAATATTATAATTAATAAAAACATGACAGAATTATTTAAATGTAACTATAGTTTGTTGAATTAATTGTTATTATTAATAAAAACATTAAGAGAACTTCTATTACAACTTATTTTCTCGGTCTGTTGGATGCGTATTTGGATAGCAGTGAAAAAGATAGGTAATTATTCGATAAAAACAAAATAAATTATTATATTTCCCCAGCCAATACCTGCAACACATCCAAGCCAGATAACTGTCCATTTTTGAGACAGCCCCCTAATTATAATACAGTGCAATGGATGCCATACCAAATTTGCATAGTTTTCATTTTTTTTTCTTAATGATATACCTTATGTGCTAACACAATGTCCTGTTTCATTATACAAGTCAATACTTTCAAAATTAAATTGGTATTAACCAACTGATATTTTCAGTATATACTTATATTTATATGAGTAGTATATCAAGCTCATGGTCTAAGCTGTTGTAATCTCGACTCTCCTGTACACCTATGAGAATTTCATGGAAATGTCTAACACTCTATTCATCTGCAAACTTGAAAGATTCTATTGAAATTTTGTCAAATCCTGCAGAACAAGTAGCAGAACTGGATTACAAACAATGAAGTTCTACTCCATGCAAAGATGGAGAGCCTAGAATTGCCACTGACTTTGATGGGACAGCAACCTTGCCCAAATGCCAGACATCTAAATAAATCCTCTTCTCAGAGCTTGCATCTGGCAAGAGACCATGTGGAGCCCCATGTCATCAATTCAGGAACCAGCTCAAAAACACCTTGCTGAGGACAGAAATTGATCTGGGAGACGGAAGCTGCAGAGACAATTGGAGAAGAGCAGTCCATGAAAAAACAACATTCTTTGAAAGCACCAGAAGACAAATACAAGAGATGAAGAGAGCCCAAAGAAAAGTCAGAGCTTCCCATACTCTAAAGTCTACTACCCTACTATGTGGTAGATGTGGACATTTATTCAGGATTCAGTTCACACAGAAGGAAGCATTGATGAGCACACCAATACTTGACAAGTTCCACTAATGACAATACCATGTCAGTTTCACTATGTAATTTTTATCCTTGTTAGAAATATCAATAACAATTTGTTTTAGAGACATCAAGTTTTATTATGCAAACAAAGTGCAGCATAAATTTTTTATTTGTAAATAAATCCAAAAAATACAGGCCATAAAAATAAATTTGTTTAACAACAGTATCATATAAACCTGAATAAATTATTACGTTATTAATTTACATGTTCATATGACTTGCTTGATATTTTATAAACTTTGTTTCTTATATATTGATTTTTTTTTTCTATGGTTTTGCATTCAACATTACATGCAGCAGCTTTTATTGCTTTCCAGAGATCTTTACTTGAATGTTATTTTCCATCTTAAGTTTTCTGCTGGAGAGGCTGGGGAACTATTCCATTAATTTGAGGTTTTTGAAATATTTTTTTGTCAAGATGGTCAATAGTCAGCATTGCAGAATATGAAAGAACATTGTCTTGCACAAATGCAATCTTCAGCTTAAAGCTTTTATTTCTCTTTGTGAAATTTGGTTGTTTTCTTTAGCAAATGTTCTTAATATTCTTCATCTGTTTTGCTTACATACACAATCTTACATCTTACTTATTATTCTTAATTTTTATCAAATCTCTTTTTGTGACATTTCAAAAGTTTTTTTTCTTGTTCTTAACTTGCCAATGTTTTCAATTTCTTTTTTAATTGTTCTTTGATCAACTTTTCTGTTATTTCCAATGCTGTGTTTCCATCATTCAATGGCATTTCAAAATATCTTATAAGGTCATATCTTTCTTACACCTCCTGGCAATTTTATATATTTGAAATTAAAAATAATCATCAATAAGTATTTAACTTATTTACATTATTCGGACTATTGTCCTCATCTTTGTCGCCATATTTATCACAACGTTTCGGCCATTGTATGCTCTGGCCTTCTTCAGCATACAACCGCCGAAACATTGTGATAAATATGGTGACAAAGATGAGGACAATAGTCCGAATAATGTAAATAATGTACATAATACCTCATCTCAGAAATATAGACAGACTGAAGTATTTAACTATAAATCTTTATTTACAATATGATGGACAGAGTTTCATAATAAAATTTTACATCACTAATTAAGTTATTGCCAATATTTAAAATAAAAATAAGATAGGCTTAAATTCACAGGATATCACTGTTGGCTTATCTCATTTCCAAGAATTTAATTTCTTCTTTGCTGATCACTTCCTTTATGATGATGGCATTGATGGCTAAATTTGCTGTCAATATGCAGGTTCAGGACAAGAAGCTTTCAGTTTTAGCAAAACCTGTTATCATCGATTTCCTATTGGCATTTGGCTTTGCAAGAGTTGGTTGGAGGTGAAAGAAGATCAGAGTAGAAGAAAGTGCCAATGGCAGGAATTTGTTATCATGAATTAGTGTCTAAAAAGATTTGAACTCACATCTCAAATGTTACTGACATAAGCAGTACAGTACTGATTAGACTACAGAGACTCATTAGCAGGCAAAATTCATATTTAGTCATATAACCATATTGGAAATAACTGGGATTCTGAAGGACTAATTGATAAGGTACAGTCCATGTTATAATTGTAAACTAATAAATAATGGCTAAATATTGTTGAATAAATTTTCAAAATATAGTACTGGTGGTTAAACTAGTGAGTTAGTAAACTCCAGACAACGCATTAAAATGATATTTTACACACATTTCTGTAATTTTATATGGAGTGAATGTCAAAAAGTTATGAACACAACCTAGTATTTAAAGAAAAAAAAAGAAAAAAGAAAAAAAAGGGTTCTGGGCATGATGATAAACTACATCCGGCAGCATATCCCCTGACTGAGAGATTGGAAGTTTTGAGGAGCATGGAACCACCTCTTAATTGCTGTTGTTCCCAGGTTGTCCCCTGACCTGAAGTGGTAGCACCTGTTAGGGTTCCAGCTATGGTTAAATAGTGACCCCACCACAAAAATAAAAAAACACTATGAAAGTATAAAAATAAATTTTTATAGTAAAATTACTAACAATATCAATTTGTAGCAAAATGACCCACAACACTGATTTATAGTAAAATTACCAGCAATACATTTTATCTGTACTTGAAGGCATGCAATTGTGTTCAAAATATATTTAGTTGAAGCAATAAAAATTGTGTTCAAAATATTTAAATTTCGGCATTAAATAACCTATAGTGGTTGACATGCAACAAAGCAAAATCAACCAACCAACCTTGTAAAAAAAAAAAAAAAAAATAAAATAAAATAAAAAATAAAAATTAAGAAAAAAATATGATGTTTGATTATTTGGTCAGATTATGGAAAGTGGGTCAGAGCAAAAACTTTTCATAACCCCCTTGTATAATGCAAGGTTATAAAAAGATTTAAAATATTTCTTCCCCCACCACAAAAAAAAAAAAAAAATCCATTTTACAAATGTGGTACATAATTGTTTGACTTTCTCTTCAGACTTAAGGGTAGGTTTATCCTCTAAGCCTTTAATTTTACAAAATTAGAGAAAGAGAGAGAGACACACACAAAGAAAAAGAAAGAGAGAAAGACAGACAGAGAGAGGGAGGGACAGAGAGTAAAGGAGAGAAAAATAAATAAAAAGGTCAGTAGCTGAAGGTCAAAAGCTTTAGACTTTTTGATTGAATCAAAATTGAAAGAAAAAAAAAAATGAATGCTCCAAAAATTATCAGACCTCAGGAAAAAGTAAATAAATTTCAGTAAAAGAGGAGGTAAAACAGAAGGAATAATCAAATCCAATTCATAAGTATTATCCAAGGAAAAATATACTTTTTTTTAATATAAAAAGGAAAAATTTCAATCTGATTCATCTTTAAAGATCAATAAAATTTTGTTCAGTCATCAATTCTAGAAATATCTTATATCTTGGCAGCAGTAACATTTTTTTCTCTTCAATTTTTATAGCTGCTTATACTCAGTTGAAGGAAAAAAAATAAATCTAAAAAATCCTAGTATAATTTGTCTTGGTAGTAAAATAATCATAAATAAAGTGTGTGTATTTGCGTGTGTTTATGTGTGTGTATATATCTGCTAATATTTTTAATAAAACAAATTTTAACAGTATAGATCATAATGTAGTAATTAACATTAATAATATTAAATAATATTTTATTAAAATAATTCATAGCCATAAATTAGATAGGATTTATTTTACTAAAATAAAGTTATTCTTATTTTACTCCAAATTAGCTCTAATTCATACTAGTTAAGAGTTGAAGGTTTAAATCACAGCTGGCTATAATGAGCGTAAAACAATTCCTTTGGACTATAAGGATCAGTAAGGATCAAGAGTTGAGTTATAAAAATTTTGCACATGTGTGTCTGCATGTATAGTCCAATATTTCAGGTTTATATAATTATTAATACTAAGTAGAAAGAATTAAAATGGCTATGAAAAGTTTTTTTTGCAATACCTTTATTATGGTCTTTATTCATACTAAAGTTCATTTCAAGCATATATAAGTCCTTCCTAATGGTTAGGTTCCTCAAGGTAGTTGTTAATGGTCAGTCCTCCAAGGCCCAAGCAATCAATGCAGGAATCCCTCAAGGTTTGCTTCTTGATTGAGCACTCTTTCTACTTTACATAAATGATCTGCCTAAGAGTATACTCTGATCATTTGGGAATATCTACACTGATGATACAACGCTATATGGATGCACCTCCAAAACTCTAGATGATCAGACATTGGCAACTGATCTCTCTTTGGACCTAGCTCTAACAACTTAGTGGTGGTGGTGGTGGGGGGGGACTGGCTGGTAATATTCAAAGCTTCGAAAACACAACTAGTGACCTTCCATCATCATTGAGCAGACTCAAAATTCACTGATTGCAATGAACAAGCATCATCTCCCCATGCATTGAGTGCCTATTGAGACTTACTCAACCCAGACTTCAAGTGGAATTCATACATACAATCCTGGAAATATAGTTGATCCCATGAACCAGTCCAGTAAGTACCTAACTCCACCTACTATCCTCTATGTTTACAAGGGCCAAATCAGGTATAAAATGGAGTACTTATGCCCTATATGGACAGGAACTGCCCGGTCTTCACTTACCAGTCTCAATAGTGTCCAAAAATGTCTTAATGTCCTTGAGGGTTATGAATTATTTTTCACCCTACAATCCCTTTCTCCACAGACAAAATGTCACAGGCCTCTCGTTGCTCTATTACTATTTCCATGGAAAGTGTTCAGACGAACTACATTCCTTAGTATCACCAGTTCTAACCTTCATCATGTCATGCCATGCACATTGTAGCAAACTACCCTCCTTCCCTTTTATATTCTGTTGGTGAGATGTAAGTTTCACTTGAGAGGCTTCTTCATATGGAGTGCTGTTTTATGGAACTGACTCCCAAGAGGATGCTTTCCCAATCACTACAATCTTAACCTGTTCAAGTTTACAATTATCTTCCCCACATATCCCTGATAAACTGTAACCCTCTACCACAAGTGGCTCTTGGGCCTTGTACAGGGTGAACATCGTAAAAAAATTAAAAAAAAAATGTATATATATATATATATATATATATATATATATATATATATATCTCATAAAAAAACAAGATTTAATTCATTCCAGGTAAATTTCCAATGAAGAAATATGAAAGTAGATTAAATAATTTTATGGAAAAATTATTCTGTAAAATTGCTTTTTCGAGCTTTACAAATATTATTCTTGTCCAAACATTTAATAAGAAAAGCTAAATTATAGTCTAACACAAAACAATGTTAATTATTATGACAAAAGATATTCACACATAACAGAAAAGCAGTAGAGCGACTCTTTCTTCATAATGAAAACAAAAAAAAAAAAAAAAAAAAAAAAAAAAAAATTACATTAAAACCTTCCCCTGGGTCCAATAATAATGCACTCAATACTGTACACCAAATTTGAGAACTATAAATGAGAAGAGAAAGTTTGACTATGTATCGTGAACAAATAAATAAATTTTTTCTTATGTAAGATGTAGAAGCATTTTCTGTAGGACCATTTTTACCCAAAACATATCTTTTACTTTTTCTAACAACTTTTTACTCTAATCACAAATTAATGTGAAAAGTATTTTGCAGACAGCTAAATCTTTAAGTTGTCTGAAAGAGCTTTTCTAGATATAACCACCAGTTATCTAAATGTGCTTTCAAATCCAACCAATGGCGAGATACTTGAATTTTCTTGTCCCACAATAAAAACACAATTGGTAAAAATAGATAAATTATACATATGAAATATGTTTATAGATATAAAACGAGTAAAAATAAAAACTGGAGATCATTGAATGTTGCATAAAACTGAGCAAATATGTTACAGAAGAATGATTTAAGAAAAAATAGCATTCACTTCCTCTTAGTCTTAAAATTCATAAAAACCATTTTGACAGAAACTTAAAATTTACTGAAAAGAAAAAGCAACTTTGATTACTACTGAAGTTAATCATTTTTAATATCTAATGAAGGAATATCCTGAATTTATGTAAAATGAAGTATTGTCAAACATTTATTAATATTCAACTAGTATTTCTTAATTTCACTTTACTAATATTCGTTAGTAAATAGTGAGGATCAGAAATAATAGAATATGCTTTTAGTGGACACAAAGTCATTCAGTTTTACATATTTATAAGTCTAACATTTGTCCATACTTAGAATATTGATGCTATATATGGTCTTCTGATCCTGCTATATATTAAAAGATTCTTGATAAAATACAAAGAAGAATCTGCAATGGGATTGGCCCTGACCTGGCATCTCAACTTCAGTCACATTCCCACCACTATAATGTAGCTTCCCTGTGTCTTTTCTATAAATACTTTCATGGTAATTTTTCTGACCTTTCCTCTACGGTACCTAGAATATGAATTTAAGCACAGTACTAGATTGGTGGCAAGGTCTGATCATTTTACAGTTGAAAGGGCGGGCTAGATGTAATGGTAAGTTCTATGCTAACAGTTTCTTCTCACACACTTCTCGCTTGTGGAACTCTCTTCCAGCTTCTTGCTTTCCAGTTAACTTTGATCTTCAAAAATTTCAATGCAATGTCAATCATTATCTTCTGTCTTTTTAATTATTGTTCTTTTATTGTCCCCTCTCCTTAATAGTATATTTGTCTCATATTCTCTAACACTCAGTAACCCCTTGCATCTTAGTGGCTTTATTGCTTTGCTTGTGGGGAGGGATGAAAGGATTACCCCTCCCCACCAAAAAAAAAAAAAAAAAAAAAAAAAAAAAAAACATGGACACAAAGTCAGAACACAGTTTGGTGTTTTCTGTGAATTATAAACCAAACCCTCACTTTGACGTCATTTCTCTATCATTTATTTTAAAATTAGATTTTTTTTTAAAAAAAAAATGTCTGTAAAAGAAACAAAAATCAGATTTTAACAAACAAAAAAAACAATTTTAATACAAGAATCCACTACTTTAGCTAACAAATTTTGAAAAGAAGACAAAAAGCCATTTTAGAACATTTCTAAAAGGTAGTGTGAGTTTCAATCTTAGCAACAGAAACTATAAGACAACAAATCTCTCAATATTTAAAGACAATACTTTAACAATTATTATAAAAAAATGCAACAACTTATGCAGCATTTATTTTGATTAAACGCATTACTTAGAATTATTACTTTGCTACTTATATAAATATATAATCTGTTTTAGTTGGCAATATTATAACCAACTGAGGACTATAAAATAACAATTAATTACTTACAGGTAATTTTTTTAAATAATGCATTGACTATTTGCACCATGTGGCAATATAACTCTAAGTAAAATGATGCACTGAAATAAGTAACAAAGTAATCATTTTAAGTTCTCTGTATAACAGTGCCTTATAAAAAGGGTCCAAGAACAAGACAAAAATGTCTAACCCAATGATGCAGTAGTTTCAAAAATAAAAAGGAAATGATTATAACAAAGGTAACAGATTTTCTTTAGTTACTTATGATAAAGCTAGATTATTATTCATTTTTCAACTTATTACTTTCATCTTAATTTCAGTTGCTTTTATTCCAACTCTCAGAATGAAGATTAGTAAAAAAACAAAAAATACCCTCCAGTGAGACATAAGCTTACAACTCTTTTCCTCAGAAAGTTTCTCTTAACAAAATCAGCCATAACTATATAAAGAATGAGAGCCTGAAGATTTGAAATAAAAAGCATTTGAAATTAAGATAAAAGAAATACTAGTCTAAAAATTAATAACTGACAATGCACAATCTAAGAAATTTAGAAAATGCTGCATTTCAAGGATTATATATATATATAAATAAATAAATAAAAAGTATTGGGGGGGGGGTAAAAAAATATATATCCTGGGTTTTCTATACAATTTTGTAGTATCAAGTAGGATAATGTTTACTTATATCAAAGTATAAGGGAAAGTCAAATATTATTGGGACTGAAGATATGTTATGATGAAAGTGTGGATAATTTTTGACTTACCCTCATATATATAACTAACCAAACTCCATATGACTTAAATATTAAATGTAAACAGAAAGGATCCTATGTTAGTAAGTACAGTAATATTACTACAAATATTACTGGTGTATGAAAAAAAATTATGAGAGAGAGAGATTTTCTAATAACAATGCGAATATTTTCTCTTCTTTAATCCACTTTGTGTAATAGGTATTTCTCTCATTTATGTTAAGAGAAAATCCTTAAAAGTGACATACCACAAATCACACAATATGGGGGGAAAATGCAATGAAATATGAGTAAATGGTTATTTTACCTGCTGGAGTGCCACAATTGTCCATCAAAGACATGAAAAACAAGAAGCACTAAACAAGAAGAACTCTTGAATATAAGAATTCTAAAGCAATCCTGAAATTAAAATTTAATTTAGCTCCCTGATATCATTTGATACTAAATAGATGATTAATTAAATCTAGCAATGGGCTACAAATGAGATTGACTGTCAGTTAACCTGACAAGAACTGGATTACAGTAATGTCAGCATTGTTGTTGAATTAGCTAAAGTAGAAAACTACTAACAAAGATTAAATAGCCATTGGGTAATTCAGATGAAGTGGGTCCAATTAATGCATCATGGCAAAAGGATTAGCAGGAAATGGATGTAAGAGAGATATTAAAACAAAACTAAGTGTGTGTACATGCAAACACACACACGCATATATATTATATATATATATATATATATATATATATATATATATATATATATATTGACCAGCAGTTCATGAACAACCAAAGTACAACTATCAACATAAGATAAATACTAGTAGATAACACCAAAAATACTCTACAGCACCCAATGCAAGAAAAAACTCAAAACTGTAGAAGCTATTATTATACAAAATAAAAGCCTACATAATTTATGTATTTTCTGTTGAAGGTGGAGTGACATTAATATTTTAAAAAGTATGTTATTCTACTTAAAAAGTTTCCTAATCACAATGGGGTGGGGAGTCGGGTGTCAGAAAATTGATTTTTTTTTTTTTTTTTTTTTTTTACAGCTGAGCTTTGCAATGTTTTAACCACTGTATCAAGAGAATTTGCACCTAATTAGGTACAATTAAATGAAGTTCATATGAACAAAAACTTTCAAAATATGAGAATATAGAATTAATGATTCCATAATGTTGCTTTATGCAATTATTTGTCATACTAGTTTGTTTTTTTTGCACTCTTAAGTCACTAGATATTGAGCGTGCTCATGCAGAAAATAAGTAAAACCAAAAAGAAAGAGTGTAGCAAGAAATGTCAGTGGACAATAATAAGAAAAGTCATACTACTGACATGCACTCAGGGTAAAATATGACACCGATTATTGCTTCATCGACCCACCACCAAATGTTTCTGAGTCATTATATATATATATATATATATATATATATATATATATATATATATATATATATATATATATATGTGTGTGTGTGTGTGCATACAATCAGGAGAAGGAATGAAAGTTGTAATATAATTGTTTAATAAAGTCTACCTAAGCAGATTACATATGTATAAAAGCAAACACAGTTATTAGTTAGTCAATGCTTACTAATATAAAAATTTTAGGTAAACATGCTCAATACTGTGCAGAGTATAAATAAAATGAAATATTACAAAACATAATTACCTTAAGTTTCTCTGTTTTGGTCAAGGATCATCAGGCTAGTTTATAACCTAACCAGATGATCCCTAAAATCATTTTTTTTTTTTTATATATATATATATATATATATATATATATATATATATATATACACTAGCGGACACACACACAAGAATAGGGCACAAGGAAAAAATGCAGGAGGACATAAAAAGATAAGAAAAGGACGTCATCTTTTTTCCTTTCTCTGACCAGAAGAACATTTTTCACTTAGTACAAGATGTATTCAGATGACTACTACCACACACAAATGACAATGGTAAGAAGAAAAAATTAATTCCTTTAAATAATAAGTGGAACTACCCATTTTTTGCCTGAGGAAGGTCATATTATATATATATATATATATATATATATATATAGCACAGTAAGTATTGGTGGTAATAAAACAGTGCTCAATGTAAAGAAACAGATTTAAAATTTATACTAATAATAAATATACATTTTGTTGCCCAGTATTTATTACAACAGAGTTTTATGCAAGTGGCAATTGTCAGGCACAGATTTCAATCCATGCCTGTCGATTACCATGTGCATGAAACTCAAAGTTGTCCAAAATGGTAAGGAACAAAATATATAGCACATGTAACTAGAAGAGAAAATAATTATATAATCAAGCTGCTAACTTTCCACACTATCTTAAAACAAAAGGTTTGTAAGGAAACTCCCATCAAAATTATAAAGAGCTATAACAATTATTAGATATTATTAGTATTTTATATATATATTAGGGGGGGGTAAATATTCGTACACCATGA
This sequence comes from Acanthosepion pharaonis, assembly GCA_903632075.3. Classification (NCBI taxonomy): domain Eukaryota; kingdom Metazoa; phylum Mollusca; class Cephalopoda; order Sepiida; family Sepiidae; genus Acanthosepion; species Acanthosepion pharaonis. The sequence goes on along the minus strand of CAHIKZ030003863.1, from coordinate 2,030,707 downwards.
AATTTTTTAATTAAGAGTTATAACTTATGAAAAACTTAATATCCATACAATATTTCTACATCATTGCATAATACTGCAATATGCAAAAAATAATTAGAAAATTTTGTTATAAATGAAATTATGTGTTATTTATAAAAGTTTGAGGCAAAAAAGTATTCATACAAAATATATCTTTAATATCAAAAGGCTAAAATTATCTTTATTTACATAATTCTTTGTAAGATTTTGCTAGATACTTCCAATTATTTTATTACCAGAACAATCTAGAACATTCCGCAATTCATTTTTTATAAAAATCAGGTATTATTTTTATGAAGTGAACAATAAGCAGTGAACTTCATACAAGTCAACTATGGTCGCATTCTCCAAGAAAAACTTCACTATTATGCAAGAAACATAGGGATACCCAGTTAAAATTTATTTGTGAGCATAAGAATAACCTGAATCATTTTGGGAAAGTGTTTTATGGACAGATGAAGCAAATATTGAACTATTTGGGCATAATTCAAGGACTCACATTTGGAGAAAAAACAGTATAGCCTTTGCACCAAAGAACACAATCCCAATGGTGAAATTTGGTTCAGGTAATTTAGAGATAATAGATGATAAAATGAATTCAAAAATATACCAAGATGTTTTTGGACAAATTAGTTTGGGTCATTAGTAAAGCTTGGACATTCAAATGAATGGGTTTTGCAACAAAATAATGTCCCTAAACATGCAGCTAGATCTATGAAAAAAATAGCTCATTTAAAACAATGCCAATACACTTGAATGACCATCCAGTCTCTACACTCAAATCAATAAAGAATTTGTGGCATTTATTAAAAATTGAAGTTAATAAAAGAGCTCTGAAAAACATCTTTGACCTAAGAGAATATGCAAAGAAGAATGGAGTAAAATACCAATGGAAACTTGTAAATCATTGATTAAAAGCTACAGAAAGAGACTGATTACTGTTGAATTGAGTAAGTGATATACTACAAAGTATTAAATAGGTATTATAATTTTGTACAAATACATTTTCACCTTTTTTTTTTTTTAAAAAAAAATTCATGTAATTTCATTAATATAAGAAAGTTTTTTTTAATTTTATTTGCATATTGCAACATTATGCCAAGGTATAAAAATATTGTATGGAATATAAAATTCTTTTATAAAATCTAACTATATTAGATAAAAAAAAATTCAACATGTACGAATATTTCCCCCCAGCCACTGTGTGTGTGTGTGTGTGTATAAAAATGCAGAAAGAATTTGTAAACTGTTTATTAAATTCAAGCAACAATGTTTGTCTATTTTAATCTATTGTTGTTTCAATCTAGATATACATTAACGTATTTGAAAATTGGAAAAATATAATAAATAACAGAAAAAAACATCCTAAAAGCAGGCAGACATTGTCAGTAGAATTTAATCAAATTTGTTTAATGTATTACTTATAAATATTTGAAAAATTATCTTATATAATAAAACATGTAAATAATAACAAAGGTGTGTAATATCAATGTTAAAGGTTATGGTAGAAATGTCAGGTAACTGACCAAATTTTCAAATAGGATTTTCATTGTACTGCTTAAAAGATTATTAGTAATAGGAATATTGTCATTGTACTATTATTTATCAAAGGAGTTAAGTATTCAAACCTGTTGTTAATTGTATGTACTTAAGAATGAACATTTTACATTTGTCAGGAGTATTCTCTTAAAGACCATATACAGAAAACAAACTGTCAAATCCTGTTCCTACAATTGTACAATCAAAGTTTTTTTTTTCTATTTCATTTTAGAATTGCAACAGGCAGTAAATATATAGCACTGGATTTGGTAGCACATGTAACTAGAATAGAAAATAATGATATAATCAAGCTGCTAACTTTCCACACTATCTTAAAGCAAAAGGTTTGTAAGGAAACTCCCATCAAGATTATAAAGAGCTATAACAATAAGCTTGAAAAGTCTAATTTCCAGAAAAACTGTTTTAAGAAAGATTTTGTGGATTTCAACTGACAATAAAACTTTTTGGTCAATGAATGTTTAATGTTTCCTGGAAATGTTTAATTTCACCATTAGCATATTTGGGCAGTTACTTCTCAATTAACAGATTACTTCTTTAATCCAGAGGTTGGCAATGATTTTGGCACTCAAGGGAAACTTAAATTAAAGCTATGATGGATATATAACATTTAAAAAAAATGTGCTTCCTGGCAGTGTTTGAAAATGAAACCACTGTCTGAACCAGTGTGCTTTAGACTGTATCATAGTCCAGCAAGATTCTTTTTAAAAAAAAAAATAGAGCATCTGGTCAAATAGGGGTTATCCACTAAAACTAATGTTTAAGTACATACAGGGTGCAATGGATACATTGTCATCTAAATTATGCAAAAATGAAAATAACACCAACTAAAGAGTAAATTTATTCAATAAAATTGCCATTGGCTTCAACCACATCCTCCAGATGACTTTGAAATCACCTGCAACTCTTCTGGACAGGTTCCTTGTTTAAGTTGGTGAATACTGCCATAATCCTTGACTTCAGTTTATCTTTCATGTTACAAACACATAAACACCACACATAATAATCAAGGGTGTTGCAGTCTGGGGAATTAGATGGACAGATGTAAGGGGTGATGTGGTTACAGAAATTGTCTGACAGCCATGACTAGTGTTACGAATTTGCAACCTATAAAAGATATGAACCCCAGTTTCAAAGAGAAATAAAAGGGAAAAAACGAAAAAGGGAAAAAACAAAAAAAGAAAAAAAAGAAAAAAGTGGGTTTGCTCAGGTAGGAACACAAAGTTAACATTTGTAAATAAATTTTATATAATAAAATGAAAAATATGGAAAAAGTATGGAGTGACAGTTATACAATTACTAAAAGAACCCTTAACTGATATTGGATGTCAGTTCAAACATTTGTGTTTCAGAAATTTGGTGTTTGAAATGACAGACAGACAAAATTGCTGTAGAATGTTCACAAAAGTTGGTTGTTCTTTCTTCCGCAATGTAAAATATAGGATTCCGGAATAATGTTTGTGTTCCATTTCCTCTTGGTTAATTAGATTGCATCCAAGATGAAAGTAAGATGTTTTCTTTGTATTTATTTGGGTACAATATTCCTTTATCCTATACCCATTAAATAGTCAAATAGATTCAAGATCTTTATGATTAAATTTTCCTTATTCCTTACACAAGTAATGGAATACGTTTCTGGGTATATTTCTCATCCCTGATGATCACATGAGTATTTTTATTTTTTTTCACGAACTGTTGTCATTTGTGGCCATTGGGGAAACTAAAGTTACAGTACAAAATCCCACTTGATGATGTATGTCATGTGAGCATAGATGACCAATTCTTACTTGGTTTCTTAGGAGGTCATTTTGTTTGTCAAGTGACCCCCAAATTCTTTTCCTGCCCTTTCTCATGACTCAGTCCAGATAGGGAGTGAAATAAAACAAAAAAAAGAGAAAGAGGGGAAGAAGAAACACAAAGACAGCACATCTCTTATCAAATTTATTATATGTCTGATTTAACAGTGAATATTGAGGCAATATCACACTGGGATCTCCTGCTTGTGTGGCATGGTGCAGAGTCCTGTTGCCAGATATAGGGTCTTCCAGCAGCCACCCTCTTCACCCAGAGCAGCACTACCTCCTCAAGGCACTTGATGCAGGCCTCCATGTTGAGTCTGAGGACCTCACCAATAAATGCAGAAGTTCTTTTCTTATCAGAATGTGTTTTTTTTTCTTGAGCTGCCACACCTTCATAATCACCATAGACTCATCCAACTCTTTCCAAATCCTCTGCACTGTCCTCAGATTGATACTCAAACACACTGAAATGTTCATATTAGACCTTCTTGCACAAATGAGAAGCAGTATGGCAAGCCGTTCCCAAATTTCTGGTGTTTCTTCATGTTCTCATCGAAATAAATGTATAGTAGACCAAAAGATTTTTTATAAGAATGTGTTATTTATTAATGGTTATATAATATTAGAATGTGCAAGTTGCAATGCTAAAGTTCAAATGTTTCAAGTGAGAATTTTTACATTTACTATACATTTATTTTGTCTTGGAGTTTTATTTCTAATGAAAAAATTACAGCCCGACGAGGAGAACGAAGTTTTCAAAAGTACTTGCTGTTCTAAAAATATATCAGATCCCTTTGACAACAATTTTATACATAAGGATCATGTCATTCAGTGGATTATTAGTAAGTTAATGCTTATATTAAGTCTGTTAGTGAAGAGAATTCACCATTAATTGCATTAATATTACTAATTGATTCAATGTATGATTACCTCTTTATAATATAAAATATATGCTGCCTAATATACGTTTATGAGATATATATATATATATATATATATATATATATATATATATATATATATATATAGGAGAATATGATATATCGGTAATTGAATGACAAAGTGGGAAAAAATTCTGTGTAACGTGTTTTTCCCCTAGAAAGACTTCATTGGACTAAAGTAATGTTTTTGTTGATGGAATAATAAATGTTTGAGAAGCTGAAAGGGCAGATATAACGTCAACCATAATTATGCATCTATAAGAAATGCTGAATTTTAAAATAAAAGCAAAAATAAAACACATATTTAGAAGAAAAAAAAATTTTAAATTTCAGCATCCACTCCTTCACACACAATTGCATCAACTAAAACATCTGATGAATTTGTAAAGGACGAAACTTCACACAAAGTTTTTTCCACTTTGTCATAGATTTTCCTAAAATATATCCTTTAGTTCAATGAAGTCCTTCAAGGCAAAACAAGTTACAGAGTTTTTTTGCACTTTGTCATTCATTTGCTTTTTTATATATAAGTTATTGAAAATCTATGTTCTGCATATAGAGTGAATAAACATCAAAATAATGAAAACTAACAATATGTACTTTCATTTTGTTAATCAAATATTGATTATCTAGAGTGATACTTTGCAGACTTCCATTTCATCTTTGATGTTTCCCCAACTTCACTGTTGCACTTAAAGGGAAAAAAAAAAGAAAGGAAAATAAAAGGCTTTGGTTGGTCATATAAATTTTTATAGATATTTCTGATTCAATAATACATATAGAAAGTTGCTAAAAAGGTAACCAGTTTCATCTATTTTGCCACTGTGGCTGGCCAGCTGAGTACACCTGCACACACCAAACATTCCAGAAAAACAATACTTGATGATGTCATTTGCTGAAACAAGGATTAATTCATTTATATAGAATATGTCCTTTATGCATCACTTTTCTTAACAGACATGCAGTTGAAAAAGACATGCTGAAGAGAAAGAATAAACATTTAAATAAAAATAAATATTGTTTGGTTAAAGTAGAGAAGTCCTCTAATTAATGGTTTCTAAGGTTTTGAGAATTATAAATCAACCTTTATAAAGTTTGAACAAGGGTCAGTAGGAAGATTGTGAAGCACATCGGAGTGAGATTCAATAAAATAGAATTTGGTTTTTCATTTACTTCTCTCATGGTTAAATGCTTGTAAAAATTAATATTTCAGCTTATAGTAAAATCTTTCCCCCTCATCTGCTTGGCTCTTACTACAACAACAAATTATTTTCCTTCATAGGAGAAAGTAAAATATCTATACCCCACCTCCAAAAAAAAAAAAAAAAAAAAAAAAAACAGTTTTAACAAAAGGATATTAGTGTGAACCAAACTTTTTTTATCATCAGTTTGCTCGTCTAACCAATCAGTCAAACTGAATGCATTGCCTTGAAACTGAATTCAAACAATGTCAATAACCTGCGTTGATATACAGGTTAGCCAAATGAATCTGGAAATCAGTAATCTGGTACTAATTGCCACAAGAGTAATTTCAGATTTCCCAGGTTGCTGCACAGACCTGCCACTAGTGGTTGCTGACACCAGCAGCAATTTTGTTTTAGCACTTTCAAACACTAAGGCATTTCTACTTGTGCATTTCTATTGTAACCTGCTGAAGTTTAGCTCCAGTCATGGCTCCAATGAATACAGAAAGTGCTTCTCATAGCATGAGGTGCAAACACCATATATTGTGCATAACAAAGAGAAAAAATGCTGAAGTCCTTTTATGAAACATATATTGATTTTCTATGTATTTTAAAGGCAGGATAAAGTGGTTAGCTGTTGGATTAAGTGCCTTCTAACATAGCTATCAATAATCTGGCAAAATCACCTACCTTGCACCCTAAAGATCCAAATGATTAGTGATGGTCAACCTGTATCGTCTAATATAATTAGAAATTCTATATACTTACAATCAGAAAGAGACAGTTTTTTTTTTTTTTTTAATACTATTTACATTGTTTGAACTGTTGTCCTCATCTTTATTGTCATATTCGCAACATTTTGGCCATTGTATGCTCCAGTCATTTTCAGATGATCTCAGAATTTCAAACTGAACCTTTTATTTAATCCACGGGAGAAACTTGTTCTAATTCCACATGCCATGCCTTTGGATATCTCAGTTTTAGTTAATTTTCTTTGATAACCCAACTCTCAAGTTTTTTGTTCCCTCTGCTGTAGCCAGGTATTGAACTCACAACTCTTTGGATCAAGTCGGTTTTGGATCAATCAACCAACACTTTTATCCACCGGGCTGGAGCATACAATGGCCGAAACCTTGTGAATATGGCAATAAAGATGAGAACAACAGTTTGAACAATGTAAATAGTTACAATACCTCAACTCAGAAATATAGACAGAAGAAAGAGACAGATGGAATTTCTGGGATCTATAATGAGGAAAGAGGACTTGGAGAATTTGACACTCACAAGGCATATTAAAGATCAGAGGGAAACAGTGAGTAACCTACCTAAAAGCTTATGTAAATGTATAGCAGAACACAAACTGGAAGGGATAGTAAGGAGACAAACATCACTCAGAGCTACAAAAGATAGGAAGTTGTGGAGAGCCATGATCAACAGCACGAGTAACCAACCTAAAAATATAAATACTTAGAAAAGACTGCAGGGGATAGTAAGAAGACAAACACCACTCAGAGCTATAAAGGATAGGAAGCTGTGGAGATCCATGTTGAACCACCTTCCTGACAGGACACAGCATGTATTGGAAGAGGTTTGAGCTGATTCATCATCAGCTGTCAATAGGCTTTTATAATCCTAGTATATTAATTCACTCCACCCCCCCACCCCGATCCGGGGGGGGGGCTACCAACCTTTTATACCTTATAATAAACAAACCTTTTGTTTTAACAGAAAACACAGCTGCATAGGTGATGACAAAGCCCATTGTTATGTTTTGTCTATGTTAAAACAAAAACAAAAAAATAAAATAAATGGGCTTATTGCTCAATAGAGAGAGTCTACCTTATTATATACAACAGACTGACATATATATATATATATATATATATATATATATATATATATATATCATCATCATTACAGCCATAGCAGAGAAAACATTAGATAGACTTATACATTGTTTTCTAGGTTAAGTACATACATAACCTGAATTAATGAATAAGGTAAAAAACACAGTGCTTAGCACATTTTAGGTGTCAAGTTGGATGCCATTCAATCATTGGTCATCCTAAAAGAAAGTGTCGGGGAGTGGGGGGCGGTGAGTCTGCTTTATCGGTGTTATTAATCCCTCATCACCTCTGCCACCAGTGATTGTATCTCATTTATTTTTACCTGAATATCAAGTAGAGTAATTATCATAGCTTGGTTTTTTGTCTCTTAATATGATTCTTTCTCACAACTTTTTGGTTTGGTTTTGATCAGATATGCATTGCACTAGCCACAAATTAAGACATAACAAGATTTATGCAGCAGCAAGTTAAGAATGGCTTTTGAGATAAGATTCTTAATCACAAGTGATAATAGCCATGTCCATATTGATAGCTGCAAATGTAAGACATCCAGTGAGGATTGAAATCACTTCACTAATAATTGTATGGTTGGCTAATTTTATACAATGAAACATAAAATGATAGCCATGTCTCTTTTACACACACACACACACACACGTGTGTGTGTATATATGTGATAGATTGTGGCTAGGATTGAGAAATCTGGAGGCTGAGTTTGCTACATTCAATTACACACAAATATTCTTAGGGAAGGCATGAATCCATCTCTTCTCTCTCCAGCTCAGCAGGACAGACTAGGCTCTATAGTCTTGGTTGGCAACCATTCTAGAAATGATGACTCAAAAAAAAAAAAAAAAAAAAAAAAAAAAAAAAAAAAAAAAAATTTCTTAGCAAGTTGGGTTACTCATGGGGTTGCACTCCCCATAAAAATACAGTGACTGAAAGTCTTCAATTGTGTAAATTGCACATTCTGTTGCATGCAAAGAAAATGTTTAATTTTCTTATACAGTGTGCGATGGGTAAATGGTTGTCATTTTATATTTTTAATTTCATACAAGTGTTGTTTGTTTTTGTTGACTGCACAATATGGTAGGGGCAGTTGGACACTGTCTGGGAGAAAAAGAGCATCATGATGCAATTCACTCTGCCAGAAATTTGGAAAGAGCACACTGTCCTGCTTGGCATTCATGCCATAAACTCCAATATGAATATTTCAAAGTGTTTGGGTATCAGTCTAAGGACAGTGCAGAGGATTCGGAAATAGCTGGATGAGTCTAATGGTGTATGCCAGGTCAGAAAATTTGCTCTGATCATTCTGATAAGAAAAGAATTCCCAAATTGGCGAGGGCCTCAAACTCAACACAGAAGTCTACATCAGGTGCCTTGAGGAGGTAGTGCTGTTCTGAGTGAAGAGGCAGGCTGCTAGAAGACCCTATATCTGGCAACAGGACTCTGCACCATGACACACAAGCAAGAGAACACAGTCATGGCTGTCAAACAATTTCTGTGACTACATCACCCATTACATCTGGCCACTTAACTCCCCAGACTGCAACCTCATTGATTATTATATGTGGGACAGAGTCGAATGAGAGACCAACAAAAATCCTTGTAACATCAAAGATGAACTGAAGGCAAGGATTATGGCAGCATTCAGGAGACAATCCAGAAAAGTTGCAGGAGATTCTAAATTCGTCTGGTTGAAGGAAATGGTGATTTTTTTAATAAATTTACTCTTTAGTATTTCAAGATATTTTTGTGTAATTTTGGTAAATATATCTGTTAAATTGAGATATCAGTATTATTTTCATTTTTGCATAATTTAGATGACAATTTACCCATCGTGTGTGTATGTGTGCGTGTATGTGTCTGTATGTACTTCAAAAAAAAAAAAAAAAAAAAAAATGAGACACTGAAGTTTTAAAACACATTTTAAAAAATGTAGGTCTTTCTTCAAGACTTTATTTTAGTTTTTATTTCAAGCTAATGGATTAAATTTAATATTTACAATAAGCTAAATACTTTGCTGTATTTAAAACTGAATTTAAATTTATTGGAATCATTTTTTGATTATCAGTAAAATCATTCTTATTGACAAATCCGTCAACATAATTCTATTTATTAAAGAATCTTTCAAAAATAAAATATAAATTTTCTGAAATGTTATTTGAGAAAAATTAGCTAATCTTGAGTTGAATTAATCTGAATTGAAACAAATATTACTTACTTTTACTTATGTTTGGAAAATTTAAGTGAGGAGATATGGAAATAAAATTATATGATGAATACAATGCTTTTTTTTTTTTTTTATACAAAATTTTTTTTCAACTACCCAGTAAGCTTAAAAATTTTAAATATTTTAAGCATTCTAATATTTTAATAAATTTTAATGTTCTTTTACAGTCTTACTTGTTGAGACAATGTTAGAAAATAAATTATAAATTTACTGTACTGCCTTTATTTTCTGATAATGTCATGTATGGACATCTGTATTTACAAAAATCGACTAGTTTATGCACACAAAATAAATTCAAAATTCTTCTCAAAATACAAACACTATAGTGCATTTTTCCATTTATGATTATGAAATATAGGTTATTTTTTTATTTAAATAACTTTATCCTTGACTGCTACAGATTAATATATAACTTTAAAATTAAAGCTTTATAAATGATTCTAATTAAAATTTAAAAAAAAAAAAAAAAAAATGAAAATAGTTCATGTAAAATTATTCATTAAAAATTTTTTTTCTTAAAACTGTAGTGGCTATAAAATATTTTATTCATAAAAGCAATTGAAAGCTTTTCTAATGAAAAATGTTTTAGTGTTATTGCATTTTTTTATTTTTTCATTTAGAGCAGTTTTTAGTAACTGGGGATACTGTTTGATCAAAATAATTTAATGATTTAAATTCCCCAGTGACTTTATAACTAATATAAACATTAAACAATAAAAATAAATGTCCTGGTAATATGTGTGGAAAAAAAAAAAAAAAAAAAAAAAAAAAAAATTTTTTAGCAAGATTTTTTTGCAAACCAATGTTTTTTACCTATAAAAAGATGCTCAAATTTCCCATACAAATTTATGGTCCTGAGTTGATGCCAGAAAACAAGATTTTTAAACAAAATTTCCAAGATACCAAAAAGGATAAAAAAAAAAAAAAAATTTCTTACATAAAAAATCCTTTGATCTTAATAACAACAAAAGTTTTGGTCACAAATTTTGTTTTTATTATTTTTCATCCATTTTTTTCCCTCCCTATCATATAGTAACTTCTTTCTTAGCAAATGTTTAGAGATCATATATATATATATATATATATTATATATATATATATATATATATATATATATATATATATTTCACACACATATATGCTTATCATACAATTAATTCTGAATATTTTTCAAAATCTCATTCAATCATTCTCTAAATTATACTGGTTAACAGAATAAATGTTGAATAAACTGAAATAGTTGCTGTATTTTCTAGTTTTCTTCATATTATTTTTTTTCCTTTTTTTTTTTTTTGATGTTTTTTTTATCTTTAAGCAATTGCAAAATTGCAATGATTCAAAGATTTAAATTTTCTTAATCTGAAATTTTCAATGTATAATATCTGATCTATAATAAATATTCACTACAGAATTAAGTGTATTTGATTATGTTGAAAAATATTTGTGTAAAATGCTTTTCCCCCAATTAGGCTGTAGACTTACTAACTTTTGCAACTGGAACTCAGCATGCCACATACACAAGGGTGAATTGTCCTCATTCCCTTCGTATTCCATTAGTAAGAAAGAAGTTCTATTTGGACTGCTTCTTCCCAAGAACTGCTGAAGTGTGAGACAGAAACCCAGCAGGATGTTTTCCTAATGACTACAATCTTGACCTCTTCAAGTCTACAATTAAGTATTACATTTCCTACACAACACCATGAACTTCACTTGCATTTTCTTACACCCACACAATACCACATATACAGATCCCCTATGAGAAGCTCTTGGGCCTTGTATTGAGTGAAAATTAATATTAAAAAAAAAAAAAAAATTGTAACTAGAGTTATCAGCTCTTTATGGTTTCTATTACTCCTCGGGGTCATCTGTGTGCCTGTGAATACTCAATAGACATTAGTGTCATTTCTATGGTATTTAAAGGTTGTGTATTGGAGTATATTGTAGGGTGTGTGAGTGTTTACATATAGACAATTAAAAGAAGAATACAAAATCTTGAGTTTATAGTCTGGACTGTTTATTCTTTTTTTATAGTGGAAACTGTAGAGAAACAAAGTTTTCAATCTCTCTTTGGCATGTCCATTTTCTTTCTCTAGTCCAGAAGTTAGGATAAGTAAGGATAAGTATCATTATAATAATCAAGCTTAAGTCAGCCTTGTGCAGGCTTGGAAAAAGTTTGTACTTCATTGTTGGAAAGTCAGCACAGTTATCATGGTCAAGCTGAAGTCAGCTTTGCACAGAGTTGGAATGACTAAAGCAACAGTTGATTTATTTCACAGGTAGAGGTTTTGGAGGACACATGCAAATGCTATGTGCTGGAAAGAGAGTTCAGTCATCAGTGGACCTGGAAAACAAAGTTGCTCCAGTGTGGACATCATTGGAGCGAGGGGAAGAAAGAGGAAGTGAAAGAAATGTCTGTTTTTATCGACTTAAACAGTGAAACCCAATGGGCATTTTGTGAAGCCAAGTGAAGTAATTAAAATTCCGGTTTCTTTATTACTAGCATCATGGGAAAATGTATTTCTTTTTTCTTTTCTTTTTATTATTATTTTATTTATTGATTTTATTTCAATTTCCCCACACTTTTATCTCTTCCAGCTTAACTTGGGAGAAATGGGACTCTCTTTCTCTTAATTAAGAATCCAATACAAGAACAAAAGAAAAAAAAAAAAAGACATTAAACCATGCTCTTAGCAAGCAAAAGTGATATACATATGGTATTTTGAATTTATTGTAATTTGTATTTTTATGTACAGCAATGTTTTCCCTATGTATTCTATAGTCATTTGTCTAGTTCTATGGTGTATTGAAAGTGTGAATGTATCAGTTTCTAATATAAACACCAGGAAAAGGAATTCTGGCTTTGTTGAATAATGCAGATATTTAATTGCTGTATAGGAAAAAGAATGTTCTCAAAACTTTAATCTAGAAAAAGTAATTCTACTTTATAAGAATAAGATACTAAAGACTGCCAACCTATCACATTACAATGGAACATATACAAACTATTTAAAAAAAGGTACTTTCAGAAAGACTAACACTTAAAGTGAAAATCAGCCACAAGAACAAGCAGGTTTTAAGAGTGGTTATTCAATAACAGACTAAATCAAAGAAAAACAATTTACTTGGCTTTTGTTTACAATGAAAAGTCACTTTACTTAGGAAGTTTCCAGTTCAAGAGCAGAGTGCTGACAAAAATTATGTAAAAGTTATTGTAGTATGATGATGTAATAGAAATTGCACCTAAATCTCACACCAGACTAAAGTCAGGTTCAGAATGTTGACCTAGTACAACCAAATGAAGCACATTCTATCCTACCTAAGGTGTTTAACAACCTGAGTGCCTGAGTGGGTGCCTGATAGAAGATGTCGTTTACTCAGCAGAAATCAGTGACAGCAAAAATTTTAATAAAATATACATTGGTTTCACAGAGGTCCCATTCAAGAGGAGATATTGCAGTAATACAAAATTGGCAAATTGTGTTTGGAGGTTAAAAGAAGTTAATGGTAGAATCTCACACAAACTGGAAAATCATCAAAAGCAGAGCAGAGTTTGAGTAAACTACTGTAAGCTACGCCAAGAGGAAAAATTGATGATCACTACATACACAAACACGAAGTGCTAAAT